>MU226261.1:378880-412935 GCA_018584345.1 Thuja plicata | reverse complement strand
TTTTTACCAAAAAAACTACATTTAACATGAAAATGAAAAAAATCAATCTAGACATAACAAGAATTTACTTACTGGATAAACAGTGGAGTCAAATTTGTTGTTGGAGCAATCAGGTACCCGAAAAAATTGTGTATATGATATATCTAGCCATTTTGGAAACCTAAAGCGATGAGAGAAATGAGGAAAGTGACCCACGGGTTTTAGATTTATGCCACAGGTTTCGGGTACCCAATTTTTTTGGGTACCCGAAAAAATCGGGTACCCGATATTTTTAGGTACCCAAAAAAATCATGTACCCGATTAGGCTTGTGCTTTGGTGTTAGGTTTGCCCAGGTGTACTGACACCCAGGCCTACTAAAAAGTCAACAAGCGCTTTCATGCGCTTTTGGATGAGTGAAAAGTGGATTTTTTTCACATCGCCACTTTTTGGCCCCCCATGATCTTGCACATACCCTTCTTCATTGCAAATTGGTTGTGAGGAAAGATAACGACTGAACAAAAATAACCTGATTAGTTGTTGGTTATTTCGGCTGGGATCCGTTTCAACGGGAGTTGATGTGAAATCTTCATGTGTTCACAAACAGTGATATAGACGTTTAGGATAGGAGTCACGGATGAAGTTATAGACATTCATCAAAGAACAGTAGCATGCAGAGAAATAAAGCAATGAAGAGGAGGATCCGTTTGAGGGTTTTTGGAGGGTTCACAATTAAATTAGAAAGGGAAGATTTCTGGTTGGTGACAATTTCTTGTAATGGAAGGCACCCGCATCTTTAGGTGCTGGGGGTGAGCTGTAATGGACACAAAACATGCAAGTTTCAGAATCTTCAACCCGACCACTCTTTCTTCGCCTCAATTCGGGCCCAATTCTTGGCTCTAAAATGTCATCCAAAACTTCTAGAAGGGAAGATCTGAATGGGGCCTTTGGAAATATAAAAGGAGTCTGCCTACTTCGGATAATTTGTTGATGCAATATGTAAAGCAAATCCAAGAACTCCCATGGAATCGAATCCCAAACTTTGTCTTTTTTTTTAATGTGCAGACATGCTGCTTTGTTGTACAAAAGGCAGATACCATATTGAAACTATTTAAAAAATTGCAATGAAAAGGAATGCGCAAGTCGTGGGTGTGTCTAAAATAGGTAAAAAATCTGTGCTAAAAATGGCTTTATTCACACACAACTCACCTTACTTTTGTGTGGTGTAATTATTTTCCCTGCCACATTATTTCAAAACATCCCTGCTCCTGCAATCATCGCCCTCATTTGGACCCCTGGTCCCCTGAGGCTCATAATCTTTGTGTCATTAAGCCCCTAAAAATGGACTCTACGGTCCACTGTTCGAATCCCGCAAGTGAATCCCCTTCCTGCATTGATCAAATCAAATCCCATTCTCATCTCAGTGTTGTTCTCCATCATGTCCCATGGGGTTTGAATCCTGACCGAGTCTCTTGTCGGCTTTGCGTAATTAATTGGTGTACCAAGTGAGTGACGAGATGGTAAGACTGAGGTATTATCCCAAGACCATCCATAATTGGTGCTCCAAAACCACTTTGAAGAGTAAAGCACTTATTTGCACTTGTAGACTATTTGTTGTACTCGTCGATGAGTTACCAGCTTCAATTTGCTGAAAGGAATTCGACACCAAACCTAGACTAGACCCCATAAGAGGAACATGCTGGAGATCTACAGGATGTCTTGTCACAAGTAAGTTCAGAACAAACTACTGGTGAGGAAAAGGGAGCATGCTAGTGACAACCACTATCAACTGAGATTTGTTCCAGATTTTCTTTCTAATCAGTACTAATATTGTGTCTCTTCCATCAACTTTAACATCAATGTTATTTTTTATCAAGCTCCCCCTTATTAATACTGAGTTTACTATTATTTTTCTTTTTATCAACCCACAATAATTATAATGATTTAAAATAGTTTTAAAAGATAAACCTATTTGAGGGGGAAATTAACTACTTCAACAACTAAATTATCAGCAGCAATGACTAAAATACCGGCAGTTGAGTCTTGACGTTGTATATCACATCGAATCCCCTCACATAATCGTTATTAGGACTCGTCATTTTCTCCAGTAAAGTTTGGAGTGTCGTCCAACAGAATCGATCCACCACAACCCTGCAAATTAAAGTAACATTTTAAGATAAAGACGTTATATTGAATAAATATTCTTAGATATCAAGAAACCAAATAGCGTAAAATAAAATGGAGATATAGAATGAAAAAAAATGAAGAGAAAGAGGTAAGGAGACAATGATAGAGAGGAAGACAGATAGATGTGGATTTGAATATGGAGGAGAGGGATATGTAGAGAAGAAAAGGGATAGATAAAGAAAAAGGAGAAAAGGATAGATAGAGATTGTAGAGATAAATATATAGAGGGGAGACATAAGGAAAGAATGAGAGGAGAACTAGAAAGATGAAGATAGAGATAAAGTGTGATATATAGATGTAGAAAGAGGGAGGGCCATAGGGATAGAGAAATATTGAGTGATATATATGCCATAATCTATGTTCAATAGTATAATAGAGAGAGGGAGAGAGGCAGAGAGGAGTGATAATGAGAAAGAGAATAGTGAGAAAAATAGAGCGAGATGAGTGGAAAGAGAAAGAGATATATTGCAAATAAGAGAGATATGGAGAGAGAGAGAGAGAGAGAGAGAGAGAGAGAGAGAGAGAGAGGGNGAGAGAGAGAGAGAGAGATGGTTGGATAGAGATATAGATGAATATAAAATGAGAGGATGGGGAAAAATAGATAGAGAGTTAGACAAATATCAAGAGGTAAAGATAGAAAGAGATCTAGGGAGACATAGAGAGGGAGAGATAGAGAGGAAGAGTTATAAAGATATATAGATGGTGAGATATATTGATACAAAGATAAGGAGATCTAGAGAGGATGAGAAGGAGTGATAAACAAAAGGACAAATACTTAAATGACCTTTTCATACGGCGTTCCCATTGCACACTAAGGTGCGATTGCTAGTTTATCATTGTTTGATAATTATATTAATCTAAGAGATTCATAGCTTCCTTATGTCCATCTGACATGCTTTCCTTAGGACCCAAGGTGGCTCAAAATAGAGCATAATACCTTTGGCATTGTGTATTGCCACCATTGCAAATTGAGAGTCTTTGGAAGCGAAATTCTCCTTGAGTTTCCGTGAACTTATAGTGGACCCTTTTCATATCATGGTGACACCTATTTATTATAGTATCCCCTCCGAACTGAATTTATACTTCGATCCGTGACTCTTCTATGTAAACACTTCATTAGATATTTCAAAACTCTTCCATTCGATGATAGCCTAAATAAGAAAATCCATTGTAATCGCATGCAATCCTTCCTATAGTGTTCTTCGGTGTCTTTCAACGCGGTGAGAACATTATCTATTTTATGTTCTTACGAAAATACAAGGTATGGTCGGTGATGTGGGACAATCATCTTCTAGTTTGGATTTATTAGCGCTTCCAAATCTTCTCCATCGATGCTCAACTTGTCTTCTACCGTTTGCTTAACGTCTTGAAGTTCTCGCAGGTCGATGAGATTTCGCGGATCCGTGTATTGTTACTGTTTTATATTTATTCGTCCCTTTACTTATTATTTACTAGCACTTGCACCTAATGGAGGTGCAAGGGAATCATCGATAGGTGTTTTAGTGGAAAATGTACATGAAGTTTTACATTATATAAGATAGTGTATAATAGTCTAGATTTACAAATATTAGAAAGAGATCAATAATAAAAGAAGATTAGAAAATTTATTTCTATTAGAGCTTTCTAAGATAATGTTGAGATATACCTTGTTGGCCCACTTATGGTCCCCCAAATTTAATTTTTTGAAATTAAGTTCTTCCCCTATTTATGTCCATCAAACCTGAAATTTGTGCCCTCCCTTAATGATTTCTCTCATAACCTTTTTTAAAGATGATGTTTATAAGAAGTGGTAGTTGAAATAACGTGAAACTAGTTCAAAAAGTTTAGCTGGTTCATAAAGTTCAACAGTTCAGAATCATGGTTCAAAAGTTTAGGTTAGCAGACATTGAAATTGAACCATCGTACCTATTTTTGGTTCAAAGTTCAAGGTTCAATATGTTCGAAGGTGCAGGTTCAACACCAAGAGTTCAGAAGTCCATATGCCCTAGGTTCAAAGTTCAAATGTTCAAAATTCAAATCCTCCAAGAGTAAAGTGTTGAACCACAGAGCTTGGAAGATGCCTATGGAGGATGGCTCAGTCCCCAAATAGTGTAATTTTTCCAACTATAGTTACTATTAAATTTGGTATTGAGTTGTAAGGTAGACATTATTAAATGCTTTTGGAAGTCAGTATCTTAAGAAGTTGCTATGGTTATTCAAGAAGATATTCTTCACACTATGAGACGCCTAACAATTTTTGATTGGTTATTGTTAAATAGAGAAGTTTTCATAGCGTTTGCAGAAGTTTGCTTCCAAGAATTTGGGGACAGAGTGAAGTACTGGGCAACATTCAATGAGCCAAATGCATTTCCACTATAAGTTATGACATTGGTTTGTGGCCTTTGGAACACTGTTCTTATCCATTTTCATATTTTGGCAACTGCAGTGCAGTAGATTCTACAATGGAACCATACATTGTTGTTCATCATGTTTTTTTATCTCATGCAACAATAGTTGAGTTCTAAATAGAAGATTTTCAGGTTATATTTTTAACTTTGAAAATAGGGTAATATTTATTCTTATGAGTGACTTGCCCATGTTTGCTTCTAAAAAGGCTCAAGTACTCTAATGTATTTCACTATATTTCATTGTTACAGTATAATTCATCCAAAGTGGATGCTTCTATGTACAAGACTTCTACAATGAAACATGTTTGTTTAAAGATAAGATAAGATAAATTTATTAATGTCCAACGGAAGACCAACAAGGGTCTATGGGACAGGAAAAAAACAACCAAAAAGCAAGAAACCAACGGACCACCAAACAGTGGTCGGGGGAACAACAAAAAGAACAAGGAACCAAACAAGAAGAAGTAGAGAACAAAGAACCACTAGGGCAAGGACTAGGGGTCCTTCCCGAGCGGAAAGAAATCCAACACAGAAGGATAGTGACCTAGAGGAATAAGGGTACAGAACCGTCGCCGTGATTTGCTGGTGGTCTGTCGTTGATGAGTAGAAGCACTGTGAGGTCTCACGGATCTAGAGTGATCGATGGTGGAGGCACATGAGGGCCGCTTCACACCCCCAGCCGGGGGTGAGGGCGAGAAGAAATTTGTAATGAGCTACTCGGTGACCAGCTTCTGGGGAAATAGAAGCTGCAGGGTATGGTCACGGAGCTGAATTGTCTCCCGTAAATAGAGTGCCAGACATTTCTGGTCAGAGTAGCAAAAGAAGGAAGACAAGGAGCTGCAATCTCTGAATAAGCAATAAAATCTCCCTCTAATCTCGTAGTATATAGGGCAGCGGAAAATGAAATGTGTCTCGGTCTCAATCTCAGACAATGTGCATAAACTGCAAATACGATCCCCTTTGTCAATGTGATGATCAGTCTGTGCGCACAAGCGGTGAGAGCCGACTCTGAAAGATCCTAGCGCGATCTGGAGAGCATGGCACCAACGCTGTGATAAATATTTGGGTCGAACGATGATCCCATCTTGGATGTGTAAGAAGTGCTCAACATAAAAAGCCATCCTTGGATGGAAACCCCCACTAGGGTTGGTCTAGGTCGAGATGATGTACTGCCTGTAGATGTCAAGTCTGACATGCTCATTCAAATCCTGTCTGGAGGGGAGAAGATGAGCCAGAGTGTTCAAAGAAAATTGGAAGGGGGGTAGGCGATCAATATCAATCCTAATGGAACCCAAAAGGGAAGTGGCCTGAGCATACCGGCAACGAGCTCTAGAGGAGGTGTCAGATCTAGCCAACTCAACAAAAGAGCAATAGGCGAGGTAAGAGTATCTACTCCGGCCATTCGAAGAGTCTACGAAGCAACGTAGGCAGTGAAGAAACCAAACCAGGTCGAAGATGGCACCCAACCTAAAGGGATGAGCCCCGAACTCAGCCAGGATGATGCTGTGGGAGGTGGTACGATGACATCTGATGATACGCTGAAGGAGGAGAATCTGTATACGCTCAATAGAGGCCCAATCGGAATAAAGGAGGGATGGTCCCTAAACAACAGAGCCATAGAGTACAGTAGGCCTAACAAGAGAATCCAAGAGGGATAACTTGGACGAGGTGTCCTGAAAGTGGTGTCTAAAGCACTGTCTCTCAATCAAGGCGAGGGAACCCATCCCTTTGCTGATCCTGCGCTAAATAGCAGGTCTCAAACTGAATTTTTAATACATTTTCTTTTATTATGTAAATTTTTAATTATGATTTCACATCTAAGACCTATTCGCGTACTCCTTGCACCCTATTTTGGTGCAAGTGCTAGTATAAATTTATGTGCTGAACTCTGAGCAGCTCAAAGATTGTGGGGTATGATGCACAAAATGTATCTCATATGCATGACTGACATGTGAATGATCTATAAGACAATTGACCTTCAAGGACTTCTTCAATGTACTCACTGCACACTGGCTATGGTGCAACATAACCATCCACGTACCTATGCCCTTGCCCATACAATGTCAGTCACTATCCCTATAATGTCAGTCATTTCTGTTGCCGTAAGATCCACGGTGATTACTGGGGCAATATTTATAGACTGTTAATTATTATTATATTTATATTTATATTATTAAAAATTTATTTTAGAGTAAATTTTTAGTTAATAAAATAAATATTATCTAGACAAAAAATCGATACTAGTAAAAGTTTGAAAATATACTAAAATAAATGTATAAATTGGAAGAAAATTTTAGGGCATATTTAAGTAGATAGGAAATAAGATTATTTTAGTTATCTGATTTTATCATTTTCGTTTAAGGTAATACTCAAATTTATTTTATGAAAAAAATATAAAATTGAATAAAATAGCTTTGTAATCATTACATAAATTAATTTCTAAATAGTTTTGTCATATTTTTTTAATCTTTTAATTATATTTCATTATGACATAATCAAATATTATATTGCTTAATCAATTATTGAATAATTTAATGTAATTAAATGTTTAATTGAACATTATATAAAATATAACTTTAAAAAAAAATTAAAATATAAAATTTATGTGAAAAGATTAATTAAATAATAAAAATTAAGAAAACAAAGAGTTGAATTTGGAGTGTGAGGATTTATAGTGTAGTTTAGGATGAAGTTTAAGTTTAGCATTCAAATTAGGTTTACAAGTAACAATAGATTTTATTAGTATTAGACTTCAACTAAGGGTAGATTTCAAAGGTGAACAATAGAATTACATATAGAGATAAAGTAATATTTAGTGAGTAATACAGATTTACTATTAACTTATGTTATTACTATTGAATAAATAGATGGATAGTTTGTAAATACATATTAAAAGACATATTATTATTATTTAAATATATGGATAGTTTGTAAATACATTAAAAAAAATCATAAATTATAAACAAAAAATAAGTTAGCATGAAAGATGAAATTATTTATGTCAATTAATTTTTAACATTTTTGTTTAACATAATATTCTACCTATACATTTAAAATGAAAAAATATATTTACTCCTCTATATGTAATAAAACAACACTTCTCTTTAATTTTCTGTTTTATTATTCTATTTTCTTGTTTTGTAATTTTATTTAAAATCTTATAAAATTATTTCTCTTTTAAATTTGAAATTGAAATGATCACTATGAAAAATAAATATAAATATAAATATCTATAATTATTTTAATTTAATTTTCTCCAGAATTTATAAATTTATTGTAATATATTTACTCTAAAATAAATTTTCACTAATATCAATAAAAATATAATAATAAAAAATAAATAACTCATACAAAGGCAAAGTCTGTAAGTATTGGTCGAGTAAAAAAATTGTCCATTAACTGTGAGTTATGTATGTAGAGGCACCCAGATGGCTAGTGCAAATATGTTCACCATAGTCAGTGCCCTAAAATATGACCTCTAGACATTCTAAAATTTACTAGGGACTAAATACTTGAGCGGTCAATACCTAGTTACCATTTTCAGACTAAGTTGGTGGAAAATGTGAAACAAGCCTAAGTTAGGCAGGGGTCCCATGAGGGGGGCTTGGGCTCTATTTTTTAGGAAAAGGAGGTCCCATGAGAAATTGTTTTGGGGGTTAAAGGATTATTTGGAATCTTTTCCTCCAAAATAGGAGCCCCTACTTTTTAGGCCTCCAAATTTGAGCGGATGAAAATGGGGTGGGGCTGGAAATAGCCCCACCAACTTAGGAAAAATTTATGCCACATGTCAACAATCTGCTCATTTGTTTCCCACCAAAAATATTTTTTGAAAGAAAATAAAGTTTTTACTTATTCTTTTATATATTTTAAATTTAAAATATCTCAAACTTCCTTAAATTCAGCAGCTTAAATTTTTAAGATGAAACATTTTATAAAATTCATGAGACTGCTTGCCTTTAGACATTCCTAAAAAATCTCAGCAGCCACAGCTCTATTTTTAAGAAAGCCCCCCTCCATGGGACCCCAGCCTTAGTGGCCTAAATAAAATATCGACATTATAGCAAGCGGTGATGGAGCAACAAAAGAGTTGTTGAAGATTTATGCATAGTTTATAAACATGTCTATTCAGCAAGGGTACACAGAATTGAAAGGATAGGAATTGGCCACCTTGTACACGAGATAGATGTCCCATCAAATATGGCTTTTCAAACTATATTATTTGGCTAATGTGCACCGCGCTTTCATAGAAAAACCATGTTCGATTACTGCTCTCCTATTTACCACCTTCGTACGGGAAAACTAGATGTGAGACAGGTTTCGCATGTACGGTGCCGAGCTCGTTTGGGAGGGAAAGCCTATCAGCTAATTATTTAATTCATAATTCGTTAAATTATTAGTTATGATGATTATTATTATTACTTAATTATATATATTAATATTATTACATTTTACTATCATTTATTACATACTTATTAATTAATATAATATATAATATAAATAGTTATCTTATTATCATATTTAAATATTAATAATAATTTATATAATATTATATAGATAACTTAATAAATTGTATTATAATGGACTAATTAGATTCTACCCTAGGAATGGGATATTACAATCCCATAATCATTATTTATTATCACCGAGTTCTCTCTAGGAAAGGGACATGAGGGAACTGGAGAGATAGAGGAAACTATCAATATGGGCAATACCCTCAACCCTATGTATTGTAAACTAGTGTTACAAGACCTAAACTCGACTTGGATTTGACAAGCTGATTTTTGATTCTGATTCTGATTTTTTATTATTATTATTGTTACATGGAAAAATATCTAACTTTCAAGATTTATTTTTTATTTCATCTTAAAAAGACTATTTTTTTTTGATAAATGATCTGATTTAATTATTCAATTTTTTTAAAAATTCATTTCCAAACAATTTTTTTAAAATTAAAAAAATAATCCATTTATAAACAATATAACCTATCAACAACTATGCGTAACACATCTACAGTTTTCCACTCTTCCTCTTTCTTTACCTCTACCCAAAACCTCTTCTTTAGTATTCCATACTCTCTGATAAAACATCTTCAATTTCCTGAAGATAAGAGGATCTTTCATCATCAGATGCAACCATTGTAATCATCCATTCTCCTCTACACAACTGAATGCTACTGGTAAAATAGCCGTCGACATGTTCAGTTAAGTTGTCAAGTGATGTATTTATATCATTCGAAGTAGAGCTGTCTACCACAACAACAAAGCATCCGATATCTGCATCGCTCAATTCTGACCACTTTGGATGATTTTCATGAGCAACTATTTCAATCACTCCATCGATGCCAATATTAGCGTAACTAAACAGATTTTCGATTAAACTTGACTCCGCTCCATCCGCTGCTTTTCCAATTATATACATTCCTTTCGATGGCACTCTCTGAAATAAAATGACAAAATGCTCAGTTCATCCACGGTAATTTCTTTTAATTTGCAAGTCACTTAAAAACATTACTTGCGAAAGTATAGGCTACTTATGTGAGGATAAAATCTCAAAACAAAGCTGAAGATGAATAACGAATTAAGAGAACACTTACATTGAAAATGATACAGATGATTGCCAGTTTAAGAAGAGTATTGAATTCATGACCTTCAACTTATGAATGCAATTCCGTATTAATCCATTGGTGCAGTAGTAAAGTCTCATCCATCTTAATCCAGGCAACTGTTCAATACCTGTTACGTTCTCCAGCTTCTCACAATCATTAATCATAATCTCCTTCATGCCTGCACTCCCCGTGGTAAGAATTGGCAACTACTCAAGCATATCACAGTTCAAAATGCAAAACTTTTTAGTAATCTCCATAAAATCACCAGTTACTGATATTCTTTGCAAATCTCCGCATCTGCGTATACACAGACTAATAAGTGTTGTTGGCAGCGTAATGTTCTGTAGCTTCTCACGACGATGAATCTGAATCTCCTCCATGCAGCTCCATGTGGCAATCATTGGCAACTTCTCAAGCATAGGACAGTCCCAAATAAACAACTTCTTTGCAATCTCTATAAAATCATCAGTTACTGATATTCTTTGCAAATATCTGCAACTGCTTATAGACAGACTGATGAGTTTTGTTGGCAGCGTTATGATCTTCAGCTTCTCGCAAGACACAACTATAATCTTCTCCATGCACGTCCATGTGGCAATCATTGGCAACTCCTCAAGCATACCACAGCTCAAAATGTGCAATTTCTTTGTAATCTCCATTAAAACACCGGTTACTGATATTATTTGCAAATGTGTGCAATAGAGTACAGACAGACTGATGAGTGTTGATGGCAGCGTAATGTTCTGTAGCTTATAACAACAGATAATTTTAATCTTTGGACAGTCACTTATGCTCAATGCCACAAGCTTATAAAGATGACTCACTTTTACCAATTTCAACATTTTACAACTATCAAAATCAGTGCTTTTAAGCTCAGAAAGATAGACTAAACCTGACAACTTTTAATTGTGCACAGTTTTTATTGTTATTTTTTCTAAACGGCATAGACTTTCAACACTTAACTCTTCCAGCTCAGGGCATTGACTAATGTCAAACGCTACAAGATTTCTAAAATTGGATGTTTCTGTCAGTTTTTAAAGCCTCTTACACTTATTGATTTCAAGGCAGTTCAATGTCTTTACTACAAATAAGTTCATCTCAATCAGATATTCCATGTCATAAATTCTGAGAGACAAAAGGCTCGATCAGTAATTTCTGGAAATGAAGATCTTTGCTACATATATTTGGTCGTTAGCCTCTAGATTTTCAAGGTTGCTCAGGGGGCAATTAAGAGTTGTAGACTCTCCGATATTATACAAATTCCGTATGGCACCTAGCTTGACGAAGTTCTCGATGACCAAACTTGTGAAACAGGAAGATTTAAAAGTAGTCTCATCTCCGCTGTTATTACAAGCCAGTTCTTTGTGTAATGTGGAAAACGCCAAAATCAGATTCCTAGGATATACTCTGAGGGATTCTAATAAATACTAGTCTTGTATTGGCAAATCACTGGCATCTAACACCATCTGCTCAAGATCATTTGATATTCCTGAGAAATCCGGAAACTCCTCCAAAGTGGTTTGACGCACGTGCAGCTCTTTCAACTGGGAGGGCGCCTGTGATTCAAAATACATTCATATTTTGAAGTTTACACTTACAAACAATCCTCAGCAGTACCAGCATAGCATAAGGCAATCTACATAATATACATTAATTTTCAATACAGAAAAAAAAACTACCTGAACATTGCTCTGCCACAGTCTTTTGAGACCATGGAGGAACGCTTGAAAGTTTTGAGCAATACAGATCAAGCTGAAGCCATAACAAAGAAGATAATGTGTCAGCGCACTCCTTTGTTTGGTCAATAAAGTATGTGATTTGTGAACCCATGGATGTGTCGTAAAAGGAATGGAAACACCTACCTTTGGTTTGGGCGGGGATATTTTCAAACTCTTTCGTTTCCTGTATTCACAGACAGATTTTAGAGTCCAGCCGTGTGCCCAACTACGAAGGTACGATTTGAAATAAACATGGAATAAGCATACCAAAGTTTTACGATGTTTGGGAGATCAGTAGTGAGGAGGAGAATTAAGCTCTTCAGATATTTCTCTTCCCAAGTCCCGCAGGTGGTCATGCATTTTCAATACTACAGACTTGTCCTCCCACAGCAGTCCATCCAATCATTCTCCTTCTTCAACAAGGCACCGATCTTTTAGTTTCCAGTGCATGCCGAGCGCCCCATCCTGATCCCTCCCACACTCTTATGGCTGTATTCTTGTGTTTGTCCATGAAAAAACATGCTATATCCATAAAAATCTGTTTTTCCACTAAGTCGAGTGCATCAAAAAGATCTTTCAGGAGTTTAACTTACAAGGAAGGTAATCCGGATCTTGAGGTCTTTTCTCGCACATCAAACATAAAACATGTTGCCCTGTAGTTTGAATGTTTTCTGTTGAATAACTCCTTTGCCAGGGTTGTCTTGCCTACCCTACCCATACCAAAGATCCCAACGATCTTGGAATGATCACTCTTAAAGCCCCCTGAAATTGTCCAACATAAACGGGAATTTAAGGAGAAACACATTTTGTACACTAAATCAACGAGTTTCGAGGACAATAGTTTCCTAGTGCAGAGCTACTAAATAAATCGAAAATGGATACAAAAGCCCTACTCTGAATTGCAGAATGACTCTGCACTGTCGATTTCGAAGCCTTTGAAAAATGAAGCAGAATGAAGGGTTTTTTTCCAGCTCTCAAGCTTCTGCAAACATCTGCCTTTCTTTCCATAGTTTGCGAATGCTTCAGCATACACCCCATTCCCCACAAAGCGAAGCTCCCAAGGCTTCACACCATAAAACAGAGGAAAAATCTTGGCTTCACTTTCTAATACAAGAACCAGCTCAGCTAGACACCAAGCTGACTGTGCTTATCTTTCTGAAAATAATCTCCAAGTTCCGTCTCTTCGCTATCAAGAAACAGCTGCAGTCCCAGCTCTTCAAAATCTTTCCCATTCACTTTAACATCAGTTTTATTTTAGGATTAGATCCGACCTGAACTTATTAGTCTTTTATATCAACATCATTCTTCTCTTTCTCAATTTTAAGCAAGAAAGGAATAAATAAAAACCCTTCAAGCACAAATATTGCATTTGCATCTTTCAAATGGTGTTAGCATCTTTCAAATGGTGTTAATCATATTGATTTTGAAGTGGTTTTTATATTCCAATGTACCATATGAATTGAGAAAATTAACCACTTTTATGTGATCCCCATTTCATATTGTACATTTCCTAAAATGTGAGGGAATCAATAATTTTTAATTATTATTTTTCTTCACATTTCGAACTCATGTCATAGTCCCTAATTTTTCTCTCAATCCCACATTTCCCTCATATGATGTTTCCCTTAATTTTATCATATGGCATTCCCACTAATTTCTCCCATTTTCCTTCCACTAATTTCTCCTACCCAAATCACTCTTTGATTTGTCATAAATTTTCATTTTCCAAACCACTCACCAATTTTACATAAATTGTCATAATTTTCTATTTTCCAAATACATTCCTTATTTTGTCATAAATTTTCATTTGCCAAAATCATTAACCATTTTATCATAAATTGTCATTTTCCAAATGCAACATAAATTTCCATTAATTTTTTCATTTACCATTTTTGAAGTCTCAAATGTAATCCTAGTCGTTGATTAAATTTTAATCTCATCTATTGATTCGATTTCCAGAAATTTATAAATTTGACTCTCATTTCTCATTCTTGCTACCATGATTTCTAGTATCCTTGCCCATATTTTGTCAATTTGGATCCATACTTGCTTTCATCATATTTGTACACACCCTTTTGAGAGCAACACCAATTTAGAGGAGAAAGAAGAACAATATAGTGGAATGAAGGGTTTGCATGTTGTTTATTTAATTTTGTTAGTTCATTTCATGCCTTCTATCTTTAGAGCTTCATTGATGTGATTAGGATTTATTTTTCATGATTTCATAGCTTTGTGGTTGGATAATTCATGATATTTTCTGAAGCTCTAATTTCCTATTCTACAAAAACTAATTGAATAATTATTTATATCAAAAGACCCAACTCACTATTATTTTTCTTGTTGTTATTTAATGTCCATGGCACTACTGGGGATCTCACATCCCTCAATTATTCACCAAACATAGACATTTTAGAACTATCTGTACCGTCCTAAAAAGTTAGCACCCATCATTGTATGTTTTTTAGGACCTATCAGACCCATTTTAGTGACTCTTAGATATGAAGGTCTTTACGCTTCATTTCTCTTTTCTTTCATCATTTCTTCATGAAACTTTTCACACTCCTCGAAGCTCCAATCCACTTTGAAATTTCCAATGCCTGAAATAGTCTAAATTGATTTCACGTTCTCCTAACACTTATTGGACTTTCAAATTAATATTACAAGTCCTACATTGGTTCATTTTCTCCAAAATTTGATGTTGGCCCTTATTTCTAAGTGCGCTTCCCTATTTTCCTCTAATTAAATATTATATTCCTTCGCCTAGGCCTTATATCTGTATTTATGACCTTCGCAACTCCCTCTCAATCTCAGATTGAGCTATACCCATCAATATGACACCTACTAATTGTTCGGGACCTATATTCCAAATTTTGGTTCATTTTCCCAGGTACGAGTTCACCATTGGCAAACTGTCCTTAGGTACAGGTTACCATTGACAAACCTTCCCCTAGGAATTAGGCACATATTTGGCCCAAGACTCTATGATGGGGTATTTTTAGGACATTTTCTTCCGTCGTCATCTTGCCTGAGTTTTAACCCTTGAAATGATGGATTGATTATATAAATCCCTATCTCTCCTCATTTGTGTATCTATTATCCAATATAAAGTGTAAGCATTCACTATCAAGTTTTCAAGCATTCATGATCAATTAAGCAATCAAAATTCAAGATCTCTTCTACAATTGAGCATCCAAGTATTGAATCCTTCAAATCATTCTTTATTATTCATCAAGCATTGTTACAAAACTATAATATCCATCATTCAAGGCATTTGATTTATGCTTTCTTTTTAGATCAAGTTATTGCATCAAAATTTGTGATCACATCCAAAGAAGCATCGAAGCATCTAGGTATAAGGTGATTTACAATTCAGATCTAGCTTCTATTTCATCTTTCCTTATGTAATTTCTTTTTATTTTCTAGGTTGATTCCTAAAAAGGGGTTTGACTAAGGCAAACCCCTTTAGTGAAACTTCTTCTGCATTTTGTGTGTGCAGGAACAGGTTATGGAGTCACTGAATTAGAATTAGGAAGATTAGACACAATTAGATAGACCCTAAAATTTTTAGTCATAATTGCCTGGTATGATTCTACATTGGTGAATTGTCCTTGGTTACATGTTAGGTTTTGACTTGTCCCTACCATTTTCAACTCAAATTTGGTAGAGAATCAGTTTACAGTCTCTAGGTCTCAAATCTGCCGTTACAACTCATTTTGAGATTCTGACAGTTCGAAATTCAGATATGAAAATTTACTCCTATTTCATTTCTAGGTGCATTCAAAATCTTTCCCATTCACTTTAACATCAGTTTTCTTTTTAGGATTAGATCTGACTTGAACTTATTAGTCTTTTATATCAACATCATTCCTCTCTTTCTCAATTCTAAGTAAGAAAGGAATAAAAATGCTTCAAGCACATATATTGCATTTGCATCTTTCAAATGGTGTTAATCATATTGGTCTTGAGGTGGTTTTTATATTCCAATGTACCATATGAATTGGGAAAATTAACCACTTTTATGTGATCCCCATTTTATATTGCACATTTCCTAAAATGTGAGGGAATCAATAATTTTTAATTATTAATTTTCTTCACATTTCGAACTCATGTCATAGTTCCTAATTTTTCTCTCAATCCCACATTTCCCTCATATGATATTTGCCTTAATTTTATCATATGGCATTCCCACTAATATCTCCCATTTTTCCTTCTACTAATTTCTTCTCCCCAAATCACTCTTTGATTTGTCATAACTTTTCTTTTTCCAAACCACTCGCTAATTTTACATAAATTGTCATAATTTTCTATTTTCCAAATACATTCCTTATTTTGTCATAATTTTTCATTTGCCAAAATCATTAACCATTTTTTCATAAATTGTCATTTTCCAAATGCAACATAAATTTCCATTAATTTTTTCATTTACCATTTTTGAATTCTCAAATGTAATCCTAGCCGTCGATTAAATTTTAATCTCATCTATTGATTTGAGTTCCAGAAATCTATAAATCTGACTCTCATTTCTCATTCTTGCTACCATGATTTCTAGTATCCTTGCCCATATTTTTTCAATTTGGATCCATACTTTATTTCATCATATTTGTGCACTCATCTTTTTGAGAGCAACACCAATTTAGAGGAGAAAGAAGAACAATATAGTGGGATGAATGGTTTTCATGTTGTTTATTTAATTTTGTTATTTCACTTCATGCTTTCTATCTTCAGAGCTTCATTGATGTGATTAGGATTTATTTTTCATGATTTCATAGCTTTGTGGTTGGATAATTCATGATATTTTCTGAAGCTCTAATTTTCTATTCTACAAAAACTAATTGAATAATTATTTATATCAAATGACCCAACTCACTATTATTTCTCTTGTTGTTATTTAATGTCCAAGGCACTATTGGTAATCTCACATCCCTCAATTCTTCACCAAACATAGACAATTTAGAACTATTTGTACCATCCTAAAAAGTTAGCACCCATCATTGTATGGCTTTTAGGGCCTATCAGACCCATTTTAGTGACTCTTCGATCTGAAGGTCTTTATGCTTCATTTCCCTCTTCTTTCATCCTTTCTTCATGAAACTTTTCACACTCCTCGAAGCTCCAATCCACTTTGAAATTTCCAATGCTTGGAATAGGCTAAATTGATTTTAGGTTCTCCTAATGCTTATTGGACTTTCAAATTAATATTACAAGTCCTATATTGGTTCATTTTCTCCAAAATTTGAGGCTGGCCCTTATTTCTAAGTGTGCTTCCCTAATTTTCATCCAATCAAATATTATATTCCTTCACCTAGGCCTTATATTTGTATTTATGGCCTTTGTGACCCCCTCCCAATCTTAGATTGAGCTATACCCATCAATATGATACCTACTAATTGTTCGGGACCTAGATTCCAAATTTTGGTTCATTTTCCCAGGTATAGGTCACCATTAGCAAACTGTCCTTAGGTACAGGTTACCATTGGCAAACCTTCCCCTAGGAATTAGGCCCAGATTTGGCCCAAGATTCTATGATGGGGTATTTTCAGGACATTTTCTTCCGTTGTCGTCTTGCCTCAGTTTTAACCCTTGAAATGATGGATTGATTATATAAATCCCTATCTCTCCTCATTTGTGTATCCATTATCCATTATAAAGTGTAAGCATTCACTGTCAAGTTTTCAAGCATTCATGATCAGTTAAGCAATCAGAATTTAAGATCTCTTCTACAATTGAGCAACCAAGTCTTGAATCCTTCAAATCATTATTTATTATTCATCAAGCATTGTTAGCAAACTAAAATATCCATCAGTCAAGGCATTTGATTCATTATTTCCTTTTAGATCAAGTTATTGCATCAAAATTTGTGATCACATCCAAAGAAGCATTGACGCATCTAGGTATAAGGTGATTTATAGTTCAGATCTAGCTTCTATTTCATCTTTCTTTATGTAATTTATTTTTCATTTTCTAGGTTGATTCCTAAACAGGAGTTTGAATAAGGCAAACCCCTTTAGCCAAACATCTTTTGCATTTTTTGTGTGCAGGAACAGATTATGGAGCCACCGGATTAGAATCAGGAAGATTAGACACAATGACCCTAAAATTTTTAGTCATAATTGCCTGGTACAATTCTACATTGGTGAATTGTCCCTGGTTACAGGTCAAGTTTTGACTTGTCCCTACCATTTTAAACTCAAATTTGGTATCGAGTCAGTTTATAGTCTCTAGGTCTCAAATCTGTTGTTACAACTCATCTTGAGATTCTGACAGTTAGGGATTCAAATATGAAAATTCACTCCTATTTCATTTCCAGGTGCATTCAAAATCTTTCCCATTCACTTTAACATCAGTTTTATTTTTAGGATTAGATCCGACATGAACTTATTAGTCTTTTATATCAACATCATTCTTCTCTTTCTCAATTCTAAGCAAGAAAGGAATAAAAACCCTTCAAGCACAAATATTGCATTTGCATCTTTCAAATGGTGTTAATCATATTGGTCTCGAGGTGGTTTTTATATTCCAATGTACCATATGAATTAGGAAAATTAACCACTTTTATGTGATCCCCATTTCATATTGTACATTTCCTAAAATGTGATGGAATCAATAATTTTTAATTATTAATTTTCTTCACATTTCGAACTCATGTCATAGTCCCTAATTTTTCTCTCAATCCCACATTTCCCTCATATGATATTTCTGTATACACTAAAAAAATGGCTTCGTTGATTAATCAATTAATTAAATATTTATTATTTAATTAATATTGACTTAATGAATTGATTAAATATTTATTATTTAATTAATGTTTATTTCTTCTATTTATTTAATAAATTATTATATTTATTAGGTAAATTCACTATAGTCTATTCTTCTTATCCCAGGTCTTCTAAATTAGTCCTATTAAAAGTGATTTAATTAAATACACAATCACTAAATATGACTAAGTCCCATAGTCCACCTCATAAACCTAGTCACCTTATACATCACCTTGGCTAAAATAATTAATTATTATTAATTAATAATTAATCATTATCCTAACCCACACATGTCCTATTCCTAAGGGCTATGTGGCCTTATAAGACTTGGTCTCATGACCACATGTCTTCTCCTACACCAAGTCAAGAAGCAATCCCTATTCTTAAGGAGCTTCTCAAGCCACCTCTAAGAGTCGAAGATGACTCATAGCACACTTGTACCAAGAGTCCTCATGAGGAATAAGTCCTTCCTCTTTCCTCTCCATTGTCTTTGTGAGACACTTGACATGTGTCTTTCCCTTCCACCTTCTTCTCTTCCATGTCATTATAGGAGGAACATCCTACCTATTCTTCCTCTCACATTCCAAATACATCCCCCTTTCTCTCAACCCCTTCAACCAAGTCAATAGAAACCCTATGATCTTCCACCTTTCAATCTCCACCCTAGGATCGTGCCACCTAGGCTTAGGTCCTCCAAAATCTTATAAAAGGAGCCTCATTTCCCCTTTTGTGATCTAGTAGTGAGCATTCAAGCAATAGGTAATCAAGCATTCGAGCATTCAAGCAATAGGTAATCAAGCATTCAAGTAATCAAGCATTCAAGCATTCAAGCAATCAAGCATTTCCACAAGCATTCCATCATCCATTTGCATAATCAAGGTTTTAGACCATTTTGCATTCATTCATACAATCTCCACACTTTGGTAGCATCTTGGACAAAAAGAGCTTCATTTGGAAATCTGAGAGCTCAACATACATTCAAGAAACCAAAAGCTAGGAGGGCAATGGAGACGAGCTGCATTGGGTAGGTGAAGGTAACTTTATTGTTTTACTTCATTTAAACTTGTAATCTTCATTGTGTTTGCATTTAGATTGATTTATTAGTTAGATTAATTAATATCTCATTTAGAGTAATTGCACATCTATTTTGCATACATTTTTGGCGCCCACCGTGGGGCCTACCCCCACAAATTGACATCTTTTTCTAGTGTTTCCATGTGAAAATTTCTACAGGCTGTTCCTGCGCATTTGTCCACAATTTTTGCGCATCCATCCACTTCCGTAGCGCATTTAATGTACCTACGCATTCATCCATTCCCTTGGTGCATCTGTTGAATATTTTTGCGCATTTGTTGTTCCTGCGCTTTTATTCTCTATTTCTGTGCATTTATCAACTATTTCTGCGCATCCATTTCTGCATTTGTAGAACTCTATTTTCTCTTAATTTGATTTCCACTAACTATCCTGATAGGTTCTTGTTTGTTCTGGTAGATTCTAAGCTATTTTGCAGGTCAAAATTTGAAGACCCTAATTTGAAACTATTAACAATTTTCTTGCAGATTCCTAGGGGTTTTGCAAAATAAACCATAATCCTCATTTGGGTTTTAAAATACGACATGCTTTTCAGTTTCGTGTGTCTTCCATAGCTTAGCAATCTATCTATTGTGTCTTGCTTTATAAGCTTAATTGTAATCCCAAGTTTATAACAACGTATCCTCTCCCCTCGCCATTCGTGGACCTTGGGTGTAAGAGAAACTGTTACAAACTTTAGAGGGCGATCTTTGGTGGGAAAAGAGGTACTCACCCCAAGGAACGACCCAACCGGTAACAAGCTAAAGCCAAGCCCATCCAAACCGGTATATAAAAAATTCCATTGTGACTAGTCTCACAGTGGATAGGTGTGAATTTGTTGTGGCAACCAAAATCTCCTCTAGTACCCTCGTGGTGCGTTAAAGTCCCCACACTGTTAAGGTGAAAACCTTTCTTTGAAAGGATTGGGAGAGCCCTCTTAATTGGGAAGATGACTTGATCACAACCACCTGAATGGATGTCCTTACTACAAGATTTTGTTTAATGGCCACAAATCCTTCTATTTATTGGTGCAACGGGTAGCCCAACCTGTGAAGACACCCCACATTACTCACGGTTCATAGTAGAGATAGCGATTCTTTGGGAAGTAATGACCCATTGAATTTGGAACTTGGTGTGCCAGAGAAGTGAGTGCACTGTAAGGAGGAGCCTGTGCCTCCAAGTTCCTAGGCTGTCTGCTTTGAATTGCATGGTTGGATTTTATTATCCAAGTGGGGATTCAGTAGATACCGTCCTTGCTAGCCTTAAGATTTGTTAGCATGTCTGTGCATTCAGCTGATTTAGATTAGATCATTTCTATCTTGCGTGTGTGTGTATGCATTTCAAATTTGCCAAAAACATCTGAAACAAAAACAAAAAATCCAAAAATAGAGAAAACTTCAAAATTTGCAAGCAAAAACTGTAAAAAATTTCCAAAAAGCAGATCCTGCGCATTTGTCCATTATTGCTGCGCATTTTTTGAAACTGCCTGCGCATTTATTCCTACGCATTCATCACAGCGAGTATTTTCACAGGTTTTCAAGATTTCAAAATTACCTTTCTGGATACCCATTTCTGTCTTTAGTGTGATTTTGGAAAAATATTCGACCTTAGTAGACTTTCTGATCTTCAGTTTGACCATTTTCCATCTTCTTACTTTCATCCAATACATTTTCTGAAAACATTCCTACATCTTCCAAAAATACATCCAAGTGTTGAGATACTACCTTGATTTTCAGATTGTGACTTTTTGTGAGTTTTCATCATACCAGGGTCTATCATCCTTTATCAAAACTTGCTTAGGTCACTCTCTCTTTGGGTTCTTCGTCATATCATAGTGAGCTCTATATCTCCTATTGACTTAGATATCCAGTTACCTTATCTACCTCAGCACTTTTTCATCTATTTCATCCTATCTTGTCTATCTTCACATCTTCCTCTATTTTCATCTTTCACCATTTATGGTTCAAACTTGATCATAGAAGCTTAAACAACCCATTGATCCAGAACCCGTAGATACAATAGAAGGAGGTAAAACCAATGAAGAGAACCCTTGGTCCAAGACAACCCCAATCTTTTCCTCAGAACATGAACCCACTGATCAAGATATCAGAGATGCCATGCATGATTCCAAGTTTTATAGAGTCGTGGAAAGAATCCTAGATATGGACAAGGAAATGTACTTCCTCATGCTTGCTCAACAAGGAGAAAAATCACCTAGTGGTTTTGATTTCACAGACCTTGTAGAACCACCACACACAAATGATCAAGAACAACCTAGTGGTTCCCAAGAAAAACCTAGTGGCTCTCAAGAAACGCATACTCATGGGAAAAAGGAGGACAAACAACATAGTACTTCCAACGATACCCAAAAGCCTTTATCATCTTTGGATCCTATCATGCAACAACTCCAATTGCTACAACAACAAATGCGTGACATGCAAATGGGAACATCCACTAAGAAATACTCTTTGGAGGATATATGTCCCTATCCTTTTGACAAGAACTTAACTATGATTCCCTTCCCTCCTCATTTTGAGGTACCAAAACTTGATAAATATAAAGGGAATTCTGATCCACAAGACCACATTCATGAGTTTTGTGCTGCATGTATTGAAGTCGCAGACAATGATACTTATCTTATGCGACTATTCCCATGCAGTTTAGGAGGACAAGCCATGGAATGGTTCTCCAAGCTACCCCCGGGTATACAATATTTCAACGAACTTATCAACAAATTTGTGACTCACTATTCCTATAACATCAAACATGAAGTCACAATGCTTGATCTTTGCAACACACAACAAAAGAATGGAGAACCTTTCCTCACCTTTTTGCAAAGATGGCGTCAACTATTTTCCAAGTATCCATGCTCGATTCCTGAACAAGAGAAAATGGATATCTTTGTGCATAACCTAACACAGGAGATGAGCTATAGGTTACAGTTACAATGCCCTCCAAATTTGAACAAACTCATCGAAAATGGTGTGAAAATTGAAGAGGCTATGGTTAGAAAGGGGGAAATTAAGCTCTACTCCAAAGACAATGTCAGATCAAGTTCAAGTTCCAACAACAACAACAACAACAATAATGATAAATCTAAATATTGGAACAAGAACAAAAACATTGTCAATGATGGGATTGTTGATAATCGTCATGTTAAATCTGCACAACCCATCTTGAATCTTGCGAGAAAAACCAATACTACCCCACCTACTCAAAGCAATATAGGTGCTACTCCGAATACCAATAAAAATGCCTCAAAATCACCCTTCATGTCACGTAGAAGAAATTTTACTCCTTTGGGGGAATCTTTGGAATCTGCACTAAGGAAGCTAATCACGAAGAAACTCATTGCGCTTCCTGAGACTAGAGATTTTGAACCTCGGGTGAAACCTTCTTGGTGGAATGACAATGATTACTATGAATTTGATAGAGGCAAAGGCCATAAAACCAATAAATTTCAAAGACTCAAGCATGCTATCCAAGATTTGATTGACAACGAAGAAATCAATGTTGATGGACACACCTCTAACGAGTCACATACTGCCTTCAAAGATCCACTTCCTGAACACAAGAAAGGGAACTCATCCAATGCTAAAGGTGATAACCATGCAAACTACAACTCCACCTCCTATAGCTATATAAATCACATTTCTGAATGCCATTCTTCTCAATCCTATGTCAATGTGATTTCCATCAAAGAAAAGAGTCAACCGGCCAATGTCACAACTCAAGCTCAGTCCAAGGTTACTCTTCAAGGGGTTCCATCTAAGTCTAACACCACCCAAACCAAGGTTGTCTACGTTCCAAAGTCTATACCCAATGTTTCCAACCAATACAACCTTTTGGAGCAACTGAAGAAAACACCCGCCCAGATATCCATATTAGAGCTATTGCGTCTGTCACCTTCCCATAAAGAAATCCTTGAGAAAGCTCTGATCAAGACTAATGTTCCAACCAATCTAGATCAAGATCAATTCCAAGCTATGGTGGGGCATTTAACAACCCCCCATTATCTATCCTTCACTGAGGATGATGATCTAGCCATCAATCAACCGCACAACGCACCGCTCCATATAGAAGGCATTGTACAAAAACATAAGATTAAAAGAGTGCTAATAGATGGAGGAGATGGTTTGAATATATGCACTCTAAAGCTGGTCCATGACTTGGGATTTTCTAAAAATGCTGTCAATCCAAGGAAGAAAATTACCATCAAAGCTTATGATGAGGAGGAAAGGTCATCCAAGGGGTCAATTGTACTTCCTATTAGAGTTGGTCCCGTGGTTAAAGACGTGCTTTGTCAAGTCTTGGATATGGATTTGGCATATAACATTCTTTTAGGGCGACCTTGGATTCATTCCATGCGAGCTGTGCCATCAACATATCACCAATGCTTGAAGTTTCCATACAATGGTCAAGAGGTAACCATCAAAGGAGATCCAAATCCTTTTCAATATTGCAATACCATAAAGCCAACAACTGAATCTTTGGTGCCTTACAATCGGATTGTGTCTTCTCCACCAACACCCATTGATCTCAGTAACGAAGCATCAACTTCCAAATCCCATGAAATCAAGGTAGATATAAAGGAACAAAGTATGGGAGAGTACACTTTGGGCCAAACTTTGTGTATCACAGAGTTACCCTTATCTCCTAAATCATATGGAAAATCCTTGATCACTAAACAACAATCAGAAGGACCTTCTACACTTGTAAATGGCATGTTTGTAAGTGGGGGCACCATATCAAAAGAAGCTGCTGAGCGTAATGCTAATTATTTACTACATCATCATAAAGATCTAGAGCATGAATAACATGAACCTATATCACTAGATATATATGGCATAGGATACACTTTGTTGCAAAAGATGGGATATCAAGGAAGTGGACCTGTAGGGTTACAAAGAGAGGGTGTCATAAAACCAATCCTGAAAAATCCGAATTATCAAAGAGACACCACTGGACTAGGATACAAGGGAGAAGGACCAAAGGAAACTAAAGGAAAATAAAAGGTTGAACCCTTTTACAAAATTTCTACGGCTCCTGCATTCCGAAAAAATGGCATGTATGTAGATCCAGCAAAGCAAAAGATAGCACAAGGCATCATTAACCGACTTAGGGATAATAATGGTGATGATGATGATTCTCATACTTATGAATGGGATTCATTCTCTGATTATACTGAAGATATGGAAGTTGATGATGTTCATGCCGATGGTAATAATTTCCATGAGGATACAAGTCCAAGGACGGAACCACTAGGATTAGATCCACCTAATACTACTCTTGGCGATTGTGAGGAAAGTGAGAGTTATCTTGAGATAGACGATTCAGATGAGAGTATGGAAATAGACCTTGCCGATACAATTATAAACTTTGAGAACTTTTCTATCAATACCATCTCATCCTTTGAGACCAAACCAAATGATCCAATACCCCTTGTCCACCCCAAACTTATCGCTTGGGATTCTCCAAACTACCCCAAACTTGATATTTTCCATAATGATGATGCTATTATCGACTATCTCAGAATCAAAGATCATCTACCATCAGGAGATCATAAATCAGGATTCCTCATAGAACTCAACAACATGGCTTACTTTGGAGAGGGTGCCAATCCTTTCAGTCATAAAAATATGAAAATAATAAATAGATCTAATGGTGAAAACCACTCAATGGCAGTGTTAGATCCTAAAAAAGGAAAAAGAAAAGATGTATCTGAGGGTGAAAACCTCTCTGAGGTGCCTGAAGATGGAAAGATTGACACTCTCCCCAACTATATGTATCAAGAACAGTCTGCTATACTTATTGAACCAACGTTGCCTCTTAACATTGGCACAAAGGAGTCACCACGCATTCTGAAGATAGCTACATCCTTAACAGAGACAAAAAAAGATGCCTTTTTATAGTTTTTCAAAAAGAGATAGATCAATTTTGCTTGGTCTTATCCTCATCTTATTATGCATCACTTGTCCATTACACCTGGGATCAAGCCTGTAAAGCATAAACTCCAAAAAATGCATCCTCACATTGCACTCATGGTCAAAATAAAATTGAATAAATTGTTGGATGTGGGTTTTATTCAGGCTATTGATTATGCTGATTGGATCTCCAATATTTAACCAGTCTCCAAGCCAGATAAGTCCATCAGGATTTGCATGGATTTTCAGGATCTTAATAAAGCTTGTCCCAAAGATGATTTTCCTCTGCTGAATATCGATATTATAGTTGATTTAACAGCTAGGCATGAGATGTTATCCTTAATGGATGGGTTTTCTGGTTATAACCAAACTAAGATTGCACCAAAAGATTAGGAAAAGACTGCTTTTACATGTCCTTGGGGAACATACTGCTGGAATGTAATGCCTTTTGGGCTTAAAAATGCTGGTGCTACCTATCAAAGAGCTATGATCACAATCTTCCACGATATGATGTATACCATAATGGAAGATTATGTTGATAATATCCTAGCCAAATCCAAGAACAAAGAAGGTCAGCTAAGAGTGTTGGATAGGATATTCACCCGAATGGAAAAGTATCAGATAAGATTAAATCCCAAGAAGTGTGCATTCGGGGTTACATTAGGCAAACTGTTGGGATATATTGTTTCAGCTAAGCGAATAGAGGCATATCCAGAAAAGGTCAAGGCAATCATGGAAATGGCTTCACCTATGAATATCAGTCAATTGAGATCTCTACAAGGGCGCCTTCAGTCAATCAGAAGATTTGTATCTCAATTAGCAGACATAAGTCATCCTTTTCAGCATTTGTTACATAAAAATATCTTATTCAAATGGGATGATAAGTGTGAAGAAGATTTTACTAAGATCAAGCAATACTTAGCCACTCGTCCCACTCTTATGTCACCAATTCTGGGAAAGCCACTCTTGCTTTATATTTCAGTGGCAGAAGTTTCACTCAATGCCTTGTTGGCCCAACAAGATCAAGAGGGAAAAGAGAAGGCTATATATTATATCAGTCGTACCCTTGTTGGATATGAACTCAATTATTCACCAATTGAGCGTGCATGTCTAGCAGTGGTCTTTGCTTCACAAAAGTGGAAACATTACATGTTGTCTCATTCTATCAAGCTTGTTGCAAAAATTAATACTTTGAATTATCTTTTGAGTAAGACTGCATTAACAGGAAGGTTGGCTAAGTGGGTCATGTTGCTTAGTGAATTTGATATCGAATATGTGGAAAGAAAGGCTATTAAAGGGCAAGTAATTGCTAATCAGTTGGCCGAGGCACCATTAACAGATGATCATCCTATATAGACAGAGTTTCCAGACGCACACATCCTAACATTATCTACACAAACCTGGAGGCTATATTTTGATGGATCTTGTACTTAGCATGGTTTAGGAATGGGAATCTTATTTGTTACACCACAAGGATATACCATACCAAAGTCTTACAAATTGCTTTTTCCTTGTACAAATAATGTAGCTGAGTATGAAGCACTAATGATCGGGTTGAAAATGGCTCTACAATGGAACGTGATTGAATTGAATGTCTATGGAGACTCCCAGTTATTAATAAATTAGGTTAATGATGAATATTAGACTAAGGATGACAAGTTGTTACCATATAAACACATGGTAGATAACTTTAAGCAATATTTTTCAATCATCACCTTTGAGCAGATTCCAAGGTAGGAAAATAAGGCTGCAGACGCTATGGCAACAATTGCATCTTTATTTAATGCTGAGGATACAAAAGCCTGTTTTGAGTTCTTAGTGGAATCCTTGATTTATCCTGCGTACGATGATCCTGATACACGTATCATAGGTCATATTATCGGACAAGATTCCCCTACCTATGGAAAAATATATTCCTATCTAAAAGACAATATGCTTCCCCCCGACCTATCCAGAAATCAAAAGCGAACTTTCCTCCTCCAAACCTCCCGCTATCTCCTAGTATCCGACACCCTGTATCGGTGAGGTCTTGACGGTACTCTCTTAAGATGTCTTGAACATGATGAGGCTCAAACTACCTTACAAGACGTACACGAGGGTATATGTGGAGCACATTTGAGTGGTCCTTCCTTGGCTAAGAAGCTCATGCGTATGGGTTACTATTGGCCTACTATGGAAACAAATTCTTTTCACTTTGCTCGAAAATGCAAGAAGTGTCAAATTCATGGGAATCTTATTCATGCACCGGCATAGCAACTTCATCCTATTACAACTACATTGCCGTTCAATCAGTGGGGACTCGACCTTGTGGGTGCAATTCACCCTCCATCTTCCAATAGCCATAAGTACATTATAACCGCCACTGAGTATTTTACCAAATGGATTGAAGTTGTTCCCTTGACCACTGCCACAGGAAAACAAGTTTCTATGTTTATTCTTAAATATATCATTTGCCGATATGGCATCCCTATGCACCTCATTACAAATCATGGGAAACAGTTTCAAAATCAAGATATCGATGAACTATGTGCCAAATTCTATATCACCCACCACTATTCCACTATTTATTACCCCCAGGGTAATGGCCAAGTTGAGGTGTCTAATAAAACTGTTGTCAAAATCCTTCAAAAGACTGTCAATGATGCTGGTCGTGACTGGCATGTCCAGTTGAACCCTGCCCTATGGGCCTATCGTACTGCCATATGTACTCCAACCGGTGCCACGCCATATTCCCTTGTTTATGGATCTGAAGCTGTCCTGCCCCTTGAGGCTAAGTTACCTTCTCTTCGAGTGTCCCTGAAAGATTTGATTCTAGATGAAGAGTATAGAGTTGCATGGCTAAATGAATTGGAATTGCTGGATGAATGTCGTCAAAGAGCCTTTGACCATTTGAAATTCTATCAGCAAAGGATGTCTTATTAATATAATAGTAAAGTGAAACCCAGAGACTTTCATGTGGGTGATCTAGTCCTTCGAGAGAATCCTAAAAACCAACAACATCGTGAGAAGAAGGGAAAGTATGAGCCCAATTGGTTGGGTCCTTTTGTGATCACAACAGCCTATGGTTCTAGAGCCTATCAGTTGTCAACATCTGAGGGATACCCCTTGGATGAGCCTCTTAACAACATGCACATGAAGAAGTTTTATGCATGAGATCCCAGTGCAAGGGATAGGAAAATAAAAAATAAAAAAAATAAATTCAAGAGAAAATTGTAGTAAAAGCATGTGGTGAAAATCTGGAAACAGGCGCTGTTTGTCACAAGCTAGCTCCTCCCTCTATTAGGATTCTTCTAGCATCTTGTCCCATCTGTATATAACCATAATAAAAGTGGCTTTCATAGCCGCTATTCACCTTGTACATATCATAATAAAATGGCCAATCCATGATTCCTACTCATTGTATCAATCCCCAATAAAACCCCAACATAGCTTGGTCTACTGTCTTGGTCTTCACCCTAGTCTAGTGTGTCTTTCTTCACCCTTAATAAGTCAGTCCATCACCTAGCTGGGGGCATGTCCTTGACCTCATTTGGGAAGTGGATCTATGACAGTCGCAACTCTTAGAGGACAGAATGAAGTATTTTTGACCAAACAAACAAACGTAATCAACGGTTCTTATACGGTGCTATTCTAAACATGATCCATAACATGTGACATATCTTTCGCAATATGACTATTTATCTATACATTTGCAACAACATTATTATCAATGAAACTGATCAGCAAACACTCAACACTATCTTTTGGCAAAGAAATGTATATTCATGGCAGGCATGTTAGGATGATTTGTAATAAGATTATGCATTCATATCGGGATTTCATTTGTCATCATGTTTCCTATGCTATTCTGGGATATCTTTGACATGAGCTTAACAACTCCAAATATGTCATTGATTAGGATAGCCAGGATGGAGCATGATATTTTCTTTGATTTCTATTTGTGGGATATTTTCCAATAAAGTCGAAGGAACAAATAATTGGGGTGTCTGTGCATAAGAGCCTTCATCCATTTCATAAGCATGAACAACGTTATCAATCATGTTGGCATACGAATGCTATTGACGATGATGCTCCACACATACCTTGACTCCAAATATTTGTTCCTCGATGGAGGGGGGGATTCCTTGTCTGTTATGCAAATAAAAATCAGGTCATCTCGGTTCAATTATACCTAGATGCTTGTCAAGTTTTCTATATTAAACTCCATGCAAGAAGTGCTCAGGTCATCCTGGTTTAATTATACCATGATGCTTGTATTTTCTTGCAACATAACGAGCTCAATGATGAAAATCATATTCCAAAATTTATGAAGTTTTCAGATGTTTACTGAAGTTGTGGAGATACTCATTTTTGCATATCATTTTGCATTGCATTTTAAATATATTATTGAAGTGTTCCTTTTATAAGATTTTGTAGGGTATCTTGTTTAGGTCACCATGTTTCCTTCTTCTCGTGTCAGACACATGGTTGTTTAAAATTGAGGACATTTTGGATAAACAAAAATAATAGCATTTATCATAGGTCATAGTATACATCTTTAGTTTTAAAATTGTTCATTTGCATGTAACCATTTATATTTGCATATATATCTTAAAATTCATTATCTTTTTCATACATATCATTTCATCATAATTTAGGTCATTACATTATTACCATTATTGTACATTCCATTTTAGGTCATTATAAATATCATTCATTTATTATCATTATGTCTTCCATTAAGTTCATTATCATTATTTATTATTCAATTATTTAGTCACAATGCATCCATATAACATTAATCATAATCATTTTGCATCCACATAGAAATAAAACATGATCATTACTAAGTCATACAGTACAATGCATAAATCAAAATCATTCATTATGTCCTGCATATGTCAGTATCCACATATATACACATCATCATAAGCAATGCATCATAGAGGTAAGCATCATAGAATCATGTCATATAGAAAGTCCATCATCAAGAGTCCATAAAAAAAAGACAAAACAACATATCCAAATGTCCAATGATATATCATAATATAACCATGTGTCCATAAGTGTCCATTAATTCTACAATAAAGGTACAAATATATGATACAATGGAGCCATAACATAGAGTACAAAGTGAATATAAAAAATAGCTACAACCCACTGCCTCCAGACTCTGTCTGTCGCTATCTGTGTGACGCAATCAAAGACCCTGATCCTGATGGATCTCCTAAACCTGGTGGTGGTTTGGGTGGTCGTGATGAAGTACCAGCATTGACTGATCCCTGTCTCTACAGAGTTGCAGTCCTGACCCCATATGAGCTCTCTCTAAAGCTCCCGATCCACTAATCCCAGGGAACCACTTGTCTATAGGCCTCTCTCCAGTAGGTGATCTCTCTGCCAGCCCTCATCATCAGTCGCAAACTGTCTGCGTGTGGCCCTAATGCCTCTGTGGACTCCAGCTCATCCAACAAAGTCTCCGCCTCCCCTAGCCGCTCTATACTGGTATCCCACTCCTGTCTAGCCTCTGTGACCTCCTCCTCCAACATCTCAACCTGTCTCTCTAGTCTGGGGACACAGTCAGCCTGTACCTGTAGCATTGCTAGTCTAGCTAGCACTGCATCTACATCAATATCCTCCTCCTCTACTATCGCCCTGTGTAAATAGGGATCATAACCCCAAACATCTTGTGCTTGTACCTTGACATCTGGTAGCTGTATGTCCTTAGCCTGCATCTGTACCTCCACATCATCCCCTCCCTGTACATCCTATGCTGCTACGTCCAACATTTGTACGTCATCACCGATATCATGCACAGGCTGATCTGGTGCCTGTGCTTCCTCCTAGATCCATACCTGTGCCTTTATCAGAGGATCTCTTTATGTAGTAGGTTGTGGTTGTCTCTGTCTATCGGGTGGAGGAATCATCCCCTATGGACATACACCCCCACCTCTCATCCTCGGACCACCTCTACCCCTCCCTCTCTGAGGGGCATCACCGCCATCATCTCCTCCGTCGTCATCATCCCCTCTACCTCCACCATGGCCTCGTCCTCGTCCTTGGCCTCTGTCTCCTGGCTCTCTCTGTGGGGGCCTCTCAACATGATCTATCAGTCTAGGAAAAGGGTGATCCCTCATATACCTCTCATACTCAGCTGTCATCCCTGGGTCTACGACCCCCTGCCTTATCAACCATGCCTGAAATGGCATGTCCAAAAACTCCTACCTAGATGTCTCAAAAGTATCATCGGCCCCCAATCTCACCTCTCCTAAAAGGTCCGTGCAAACTCTATCGTCCCATGGGGCATCCCCTGAATGCGGCCAAATTGACGAAGTACCCTGCTGACCATCTGTCTCTCTATGATGTAGGGAGTCCTCCCTATCAGCCATCGTGTCTCAAAGAAGTATCTGAGCTGACGCTCTTCATCCCAAACCTCACACCCTAGGTATGGTCTCCAGATCACTGAATCCATCGTACCAAAAGTGTATCTCCAGAACTCTAACTGTCCCAACTTACGTTGAGACTGAACAAATGCATAAAGAAATATATAAGGCTATCCCGCACCTCAGAACCTGAGTGATGTTGGCCGTGTGATGGCAATATGCTCCCATGCCCACACATGGAGTAGTGTAACCCCTGTTGATAATGATGCACTGCCATGGTACACCACCTGATGAAGATCATGATATAAATGTGCTAAAAGGCACACTCCCCAAGCAAAACAGGTCCCCTCATCCATAATCCTCTGTAGAGTCCTGCCCCATCCGACTGCAAATCCATGTGATCTCCGATCTGGGCACACGTATCCTCCAATCACACCGGCTAACATGACAAGTAGTGACTCATATAGCGCCACCATGTCCTCCCAACTGATCTCTGCATCATCTATATCATCATCACCAAAAACCTCTCTACACTAAGCCAATCCACCATGCCGATCATAGTGTACTAACTCGCTTATGATAGGTAGTCGAAGGATGCGATATACATCCTCCAGCATAATGCTCATCTCACCAGTAGGTAGATGGAAGGTCCTTGTCTCTGAGTGCCATCTCTTTGCTAGGGCCATCAACATACCTAGATTCGCCCAAATCTCAGGCGTATAAATCACATGATATAATCCAGTCTCACCAATCAAGACTCTATCAGTCTCTGACAACGCTGCCCTCAAACTCTGAGTCACAGGATATCTCTCTAATGACATCAACACATCGGTAATGTCCTATCAATATCAAATCATAATCAAACTATCAGCTATCAATCAAGCAGATCTATCTATCTATCCTATATGTATATCAATCCAACGCATGTTTATCACATGTATCAGAAGGTAATTCTATCGATTATCTATCCATCAAGATGGTTTACTAGTGACAATGCTACAATGTGGCCTATCTTGACATCAACATCAATCACTATTCAACAAGCATTAGATCTTATCAGCCTATCGCTATGAAAGTTTGACCTAATTTGACTTTTCTATTAGTTTGTAACCTAACTTGCTATGAATGCACAACATTGTCTAATGTTTGCGTAGCTTTTCACAAATGCGCAGTACAACAGACTATTTGCGCAGCTTAAACTAACAAATGTGCAAAATTAACATTTGCGCAGATTTTCTGTACAAATGCGCAAAATTAGAGGGCCTCTTTGATGAATGTGCAGGACCCCCAAATGAATGCGCAGTAATTCACATTCATCAATTAATGATGCGCATTGATGCGCCACAACTGCGCATCCATTTTTTAGGACAAAAACATAATTTTTCTACCCTAACTAGGATTCAATCTAGCCTAATTACATGCTACAATCCTATCTAGAAATCATAATTGAATCAAATTAACAGAGAAGGATCGACCACTCACCGGCTCTCCAGAATTTGGCGGCCTCTGGAAGCGTCTGACTCGCTCAAAACGGTGATCGAATAGTGGGAACGACATCTTCTCAACTCTTCTCTTCTCTCTCCAAGCCTCCAATATCCAAATGCCAAGTCTACACAATGAGCTCATTGTGGACCCTTTAACCCTTTATATAGCCTGTGGACCCGTTTTGCTGACCTTGTGGACCCTACCTATCGATATCACTCCATCTCACCTCGTTTTCACTCCAACTTTCTTCTGATTCTTTTCGTGAGATTGATTGAACCCTTTGAAAAAAATAATAATAAATAAACAAAAATAAATTTTTTTTTATTATTATCAATCAATCTCTTGAGGGGGCATGCAAAGGTTGTTCTCGTCAAACATAGTCTGGGGCAGAAAGCTTGATTTTTCTTTGAAACAATGTGACAAGCACACTATTTCAAAGAGGGGCAAAATCTATACACTAAAAAAATGGCTTCGTTGATTAATCAATTAATTAAATATTTATTATTTAATTAATATTGACTTGATGAATTGATTAAATATTTATTATTTAATTAATATTTATTTCTTCTATTTATTTAATAAATTAT
>MU226261.1:358128-378468 GCA_018584345.1 Thuja plicata | reverse complement strand
AGGAATAAGTCCTTCCTCTTTCCTCTCCATGGTCTTTGTGAGACACTTGACATGTGTCTTTCCCTTCCACCTTCTTCTCTTCCATGTCATTGTAGGAGGAACATCCTCCCTATTCTTCCTCTCACATTCCAACTACATCCCCCTTTCCCTCAACCCCTTCAACCAAGTCAATAGAAACCCTAGGATCTTCCACCTTTCAATCTCCACCCTAGGATCGTGCCACCTAGGCATAGGTCCTCCAAAACCCTATAAAAGGAGCCTCATTTCCCCTTTTGTGATCTAGTAGTGAGCATTCAAGCAATAGGTAATCAAGCATTTGAGCATTCAAGCAATAGGTAATCAAGCATTCAACTAATCAAGCATTCAAGCATTCAAGCAATCAAGCATTTCCACAAGCATTCCATCATCCATTTGCATAATCAAGATTTTAGACCATTTTGCATTCATTCATACAATATCCACACTTTGGTAGCATCTTGGACAAAAAGAGCTTCATTTGGAAATCTGAGAGCTCAACATACATTCAAGAAACCAAAAGCTAGGAGGGCAATGGAGACAAGCTACATTGGGTAGGTGAAGGTAACTTTATTGTTTTACTTCATTTAAACTTGTAATCTTCATTGTGTTTGCATTTAGATTGATTTATTAGTTAGATTAATTAATATATCATTTAGAGTAATTGCACATCTATTTTGCATACAATTTCCCTTAATTTTGTCATATGACATTCCCACTAATTTCTCCCATTTTTCCTTCCTCTAATTTCTCCTCCCCAAATCACTCTTTGATTTGTTATAAATTTTCATTTTTCAAACCACTCACTAATTTTACATAAATTGTCATAGTTTTCCATTTTCTAAATACATTCCTTATTTTGTCATAATTTTTCATTTGCCAAAATCATTAACCATTTTGTCATAAATTGTCATTTTCCAAATGCAACATAAATTTCCATTATTTTTTTCATTTACCATTTTTGAATTCTCAAATGTAATCCTAGCCATTGATTAAATTTTAATCTCATCTATTGATTTGAGTTCCAAAAATCTATAAATCCGACTCTCATTTCTCATTCTTGCTACCATGATTTCTAGTATCCTTGCCCATATTTTGTCAATTTGGATCCATACTTGCTTTCATCATATTTGTGCACTCATCTTTTTGAGAGAAACACCAATTTAGCGGAGAAAGACGGACAATATAGTGGAATGAAGGGTTTGCATGTTGTTTATTTAATTTAATTTTATTTCATTTCATGCTTTCTATCTTCAGAGCTTCATTGATGTGATTATGATTTATTTTTCATGATTTCATAGCTTTGTGGTTGGATAATTCATGATATTTTCTGAAGCTCTAATTTCCTATTCTACAAAAACTAATTGAATAATTATTTATATCAAATGACCCAACTCACTATTATTTATCTTGTTATTTAATGTCCATGGCACTACTGGGAATCTCACATTCCTCAATTCTTCACCAAACATAGACAATTTATAACTATCTGTACCATCCTAAAAAGTTAGCACCCATCATTGTATGTCTTTTAGGACCTATCAGACCCATTTTAATGACTCTTAGATATGAAGATCTTTATGCCTCATTTCCCTCTTCTTTCATCCTTTCTTCATGAAACTTTTCACACTCCTCGAAGCTCCAATCCACTTTGAAATTTCCAATGCCTGGAATAGGCTAAACTAAGTCAACCTTGTCCTAGACTAGGGTGACCTAATTCGGCCTTGTCCTAGACTAGGCCAACCTAATTCGACCTTGTCTTATGGCATTGTGCTCAAATGGGCTCTGGGCCCAATGCGAGTATTTTCCTTCTAGATCTTTCTCTATGGTTGGCCTGGCAATATTGAGTATCGTAATGAGTATAAAAGGACACCAATGTCTCTCATTTTGACATACACAATTACAATCCATTATTCATGCATGAAATATATTTATTCAAGCAATTCATTGATCAAGTGCAAGAAAGATGAACAATTCAAGTTGTACAACAGAGGTGGTGGATTCAAGATTTAGAGGTAAGAACCCATTGAAGATCTCCAGCTCTCCATCTCTTCAAGCAAAGGAAATATTCTCCCATTGATGCAAGTTTCTCTCTTACATGATGGTTAAGTAGAGGAATTTTGAAGCAAGCAAGAAGATTCACTCCTCTTCTCCACTCCAATACTTCAAGCATACACTCATATCATGATCTAGGACTGGCAAGTGTAGATCTATGCATTTGTGAAGATATTCTTGATTCTACTACATTCCAGGCATACATTTCAAGCATCTTCATGGAGTTGACTGATTTCTACATCCATCCATGAGGGGTTTTCCTGCAAGGTAGATATGATATTTATCTTGTTCATTACTTTCCTTATAACATTACATCTATTTCATTTCAAGGTTAATTCCTATCTAGGGGCTTGACGAAGGCAAGCCCCTTTCCACAATAATTTTCCCTTTTCCCTTGTGTGCAGGAATAGATTTTGAAGTTTTGGATCCATATTTTATGGGTTACAGAGCCAGTGACTGGTCCTCTACAAATTTCATCAATTTTTATCTTTCTAGGACAAGGTTGAATTTCTTGGACTAGGTTGATTTGAGTTGGCATCATCCTTTGGATCTGCAAATTTCACAGTTAGAAAGTACAGGTCTCAGAGTTCCAATTCCATAATTATTTCTGATTTTGACAAGTTTTCAACGGTCAAACCTTGATATGAAGTTGATTCCTTTATTCCTATCTTCAAGGTGAGTTTATTATTCTTCCTTTCATCTTGCATTTACCTTTATACATCATATCTAATATCAAAACTTGTTAATTATCTTAGTCATAGTTTTAGATTCAATCATAGACTTGCATATTCATTTCTTTATATATCATCCATCCCCAAATAGCACTTCATATTCACATCTAGATCTTGAATTAACACCCCTTCACTCACTTGGGTTCTGTTGATCTGATTTGGATTTGAGGGCGAGCCTTTTTGGGAGGATATTCCTAATGTATCATAGGGCCTTCCCCTCAACATAAAATTTGGTGACTGATCTTACCTTATAGCATTGCTCACCATTTTCTATGGTACATTTTGGTGAACCTGACCTATGATATTTCCATTATGATTTTTCATGTTAGATTTCTTTTCTTTGCATCTAGATCAAAAGGACCCCCCTACAATTTTATAGGATGTTTACAATCTAGTTCTGCCATCATTAACCTATAGCGATCAATAGAGCTAGCCCTTATAGTTCCCACCTACCCGACCCCAACTATATAGAAATTGGCACCTCACCCAGAGGCAAGGGGGGTGGGGTAGATTAATTTCATTGACAAAAAAATGATTGCACTCCAAACTCAGAGGGGGTGTTCAGACCAAAAGTTCAAAATTTTATTGATAGAGAATAGCATATACCTATTACAATCTATTGAATACATTAGTGAAATTTATTTTCAAGACCTACATATCATTCTCCCATATCTTCTTGAGGTTTTTTTTGGTCCCACTAGGAGGGGGTGAATTAGACAAATCAAACTTAAACTCTTAAAACTAAACTCATTGATTAACTTGGTAAGTACTGAATACAATAAATAACTAATTCACTAAATAATATAAGCAACAATCAATCATGCAAACTTAGCAACATTAGATTAACTCATAAATACATGATATAACTTAGTTGACACAAGATTTAATAAGGAAACCCAATTTGGGAAAAACCTCTGTGGGAATTGTAACCCATAATAAAAATGTACCCTTTTGAAGTACACTCCATTAAGAACTTATCCTATTAAAGATTATAAACACATTTGCTAAATGTGAACCCATTTGGGGATTTACCTTAGATCTGTTAAGATCTTTGCCCTATTAGGAGTGACCTTGTTAAAGGTATTCAAACACTCTTTTGGAATGTCACCTAACTCTAGGTTTTACAAATAGGATGATTAAATCCACTCGGTAAAGAGATTTCTATGTTACAAATATTAATAAGCAACAATAAACTTTGATCTATAAAAATTAGCAACTCACTATGCTTGAATCAAATCCTTTATGCTCAATTGAATACTAGAATCTCATACTCCATTGATCTCTTTCTTAGACTGTAGATTCTTTAATCTGTCTTTCTCTATTCTACTCGGTAAATGTTGTTCTTTAGCTTCTTTTCTTCTTTTTTCAATTGGCCAGTAGCCTTACACTCTGTGTAATTCTCATTCCTTATATAGATATAATTTTCCCTCTCAATCTCCTTAATTTGATTTTCCTTGCTTTGCGTTCGGTCGTTCGATTATCTTCTTCAAATTTCTCAACTCGGTAAACCAAATCACTTTTACCTCAAAACTTGTAACTTTTATTTTTCTGTTTAACCGCTTGATCTTCACCTTAGATCTTCACATTGAATTTTCCCTTTCGTAGATCTTGTAAAAAACTTCATTTAATTCATTTCCTCATCCATCTCATCATCACTTCAAATTAAATTTGAACTCATCATCATTTAATATTAGTATATTATACTCGATAAAACTTGCTTTGCAACTCGGTAACTAATCTCTTCACTGCTCGGTGTCTAACTTTGTTCTCGGTGCTCGATGCTTAGTAACTATAAACAACTCATATAACATTCTACCGACTGTCTCAGTCTAGCTTAGAAAAGTATCTCTTTCAATCATAACTTAATTCATTGCAGTTCTCAACTTGATCAATCAAATGTACCGATTTGATAACATCAAATATATAGTAGGAAAAAAACTAAAACATCATTACTTGATCATTGTTTGATCTGTATTTGTCACCCATTTAACTTCTCCTCTTAGGATATAGTAACATAATAAAAATCAATTAATCAATTACTTGACATCAATGAAAAAGAAACAACTGATCTAACTATTTCTACAATCATGATACTCGGTATCACTCGATCTTCATCATCTCCATCAGATATTCACCAGTTAATCAATTATCTCCCTCTTTGGTAGTGATGAAAACCACTATAACAGTGTTATAGAAATTGATGATGGTACCTCTCAAATACATAACTGTACTCCCTCTGAGTTGATATATATGTTTCCACTTTGATCTCTTTGATCTGAATCTCCCTCTTGGATAAATTTTATGTTTCTGTAACATACAATCTGAATCTCCTTCATGAGTAAATATTAGCAATTCATTCTTCTCCCTTAATTTCTCTTTGTAGACAAATGTCATCAATTCGTTATTCTCCCTCTTTGACAAAAATGTCAAAAGCTCATACTCCTGAAAACTTGTTTCAGTAGTGGATTATACCTAACATGTACTCATAAAACATTACATACACAAATATTTTCACAACTTCAGGAATCACCTAAAGTCTATCATACTAGCATCAATTCATAAATAGATATTCTAATAAAATATAGAATTGATGCAACATGCCTCATGCTCCTTAGTGAACATTGGATAGGGGAAGAAACCCTAATTTACCTCTTAGATACTCAAAAGAATCCTTAGGTAGTGGATTTGTAAAGATATCAGCCAATTATTCCTTTGAATTTACATATTCCAATTTCACATTCTTCTCTTGAACTTTCTCTCTCAAGTAGTGATACTTGATAGAAATGTGCTTGGTATTTGAATGCATAACCGGGTTCTTTGATATGTTAATAACACTTGTATTATCACAAAAAATAGTAACCAGATTTGTGATCTCTTCTTGCATACCTTCAAGTAATTGCTTAATCCATGCTATGTTTGCACAATTCATAGCAGCAACAACATATTCAGCCTCGACAGTAGACTGTGAAATACAACTTTGTTTCTTGCTCAACCATGTAACCAATCTTTCACCTAGAAAGAATAAACCTCCACTAGTACTTTTTTTGTCATCAACATTTCTAGCCCAATCTGCATCAGTGTATACTTGCAGATCAAAAAGTACCACCTTTCTTGTATAGTAATCCAAACTCTTTTGTGCCTTTCAGGTATCTCAAAATTCTTTTTATTACAGAGATATGTGTTTCCTTCATATTATAAGAAAACCTTGCAACAATTCCAACAACGTGTGCTATATTAGGTATGTTGTGAACAACATATTGCAATTTACCAATCATAGATTGGTAAAGAATATTATCCACCTCTTGTGTTTCATCCTCTTTAGATAATTTACATCCAGTAACCATTGGTGTTCCAATAGGTTTGGAATCCTCCACACCAAAAGTTTTAAGAATCTCTTTGATATACTTGGCTTATGTAATATTGATTCCTCTAGTAACTTGTTGTATCTGTAGACCTAGAAAGAAATTAATCTCTTCGATCATTGACATCTCAAACTCTTTTCTCATTTTGTCAACAAATCCTTTACATAAGGTGTCATTGCCTCCAAATATAATATCATCAATAAAAATTTGAGCAATGAAAACTTTATCATCACTGTCACATTTCAAGTATGTAATGTCCCTCTTTTTCTAGAGTACGATTTAATAATAAACGATAATAAATAAATTAATGAATGAATAAATAATAATATAGTTTATTATTATATTAATTATATTATTAATATAATAATAAAATATTGTAATATTATATCTTAATATTACTATTATAATATAATATATTAATAAAAGAACAATATTAAATAAATTAATAAATGAATAATTAATTGTGATATATTATTAATTTAATATTAATATAATATATCAATCAATACAATATTATATAATAATTAATAATAAAATCAATAATATATATAATATCAAATCTTATACCTATTTTGAAGATTTAATTTAGCCGATAGGCTATTTGTGGGAGCTTTGCTCCCGAAAAAAAAATTATCACTGGAAAATTGTCAGCCCCTTCCCGATATTTTTCATTTTCTGATCATATAGATTTGTATTTTTCATCTCTATTGCTATTTTTTTGTTCTTATTCTTATCTTTATTTTATTTTAAATAAAATTCACTTTTGTTTAGATGAGGATGATATTGTTGGTAATTTTCTAATTTGAATGTAAAAATCATCTTGTTTTAACGAGGATAAGATTGCTTTGTTGGTAAGTTTCTAATTTGAAAGAAAAATCATGTGATAAATTCATTTATACAAGATCATAATGAATATTAAGATCTAGAATAAGTTCAAAGAGGCTCTTAATATATGGGGAATTGGGTATTGACAGTAATAAAAGAGAAACATGAAGTCTACAAGGTGGAGAATGAGTTGATTTATCATAATATGTTTTGTTCTTCAGAGATATGGATCATATCTAGCTTAATGATTGTATTTTTATAAATGTAAATTTAGTGAATATTGAATAATTTCCTTCTTTGCTTTGTATCTTTTAATCTAATTTTGTAATCTTGATGTTGTTACACGAGGAGGGTTAATCTTGCCAGTCATAGTGTGATTGAAGGATGTTGGTAATATTTGGATTCCTTATTGAATTTTCCAAATTTTCTCATTACTATGACAGACTATGAAGATAATGTTTTGCATGATTTTCCTCTTGCATGATTGATAGACAACAAAGATTTGGGTATCAAGTAGGCTAATTAATTGGTTGAATAACCTAAACAAATTAATTTGTTAGAATATTAAAATTAATATTACAACTTACCTTATAATATATAGTTTTAGGACATTGATCTTCAGTGGTCAAAGATCTTGTTGAATTTTGTTAAAGATAAATTTTTAGTATCTTGTTGAATTTTTAGGAACTATAGAATTTTTGGTTATTGCTTACCGAGGTTGCTTAGCATCCTCCATGCATAAGTCTTACCTTTATAATAAAAAGATTTGTTTTAATTTTGTGTTCTTTTAGATGTTTTTACCATGATTATATATTGAAATTTGAATATCCTCTCTATATTGAAAAAAATATAAATATTGGAATAACTCTTTCAAATATTTGTTTAATTGGATATGGCAAAGAAAATTTTAATTTGACCTAATGATAGTCCAACACATTATATTTCCTATTTAATTTTCTCGTCAGTAATTGTTTAGATATTAAAATAAAGATAAAAATAAAAATGCAAAATTTTAATAAAATATTATATATTTTAAAAATAAAGAACAACCAAATAGATGAGCAAAGTAAGAAACTATAATAGAACTAATCTCCACTTTTTAGAATTAGGTTGGTCTATATATATGTTGTGGGTATTTATTGGAGCTTTTATAAGCTTCAAAATTAATTTTATTTACTTAAATATATAGATAAAATAATATCTCTTAAATAATGAATAATTTATAATTATTTTTTATTAGACGTTTATCATCAAATCATTTCAAATTAGAAATAAATAATATTCATATTATTTTGCTTCTACTATTATAAGTAGAGATAATGTCATCTTTTCAAAAGGAAGATTAAACATTTTTATATTAATAGCATACTTTAATTCTAACTAAATTATTATGAAAATTGAAAGTATTCAATCAAGATAGAATTGAATTCAGGTGTTGAAAATGTGATGTCTGCTTTGCGTATGATGCGAACACCGCCAGACTCTACCATGGCTAAGAAACCACCAGATCTGGACTGCCTCGCTGCTCGGAGTCCTCCACTTGTCCAAACGACCTGCTTCACTAGCACCATTGGGAACTCCACCGCGCATATTCTGACATCCTCAGAAGATAGGTGTGATCTTTCCTTACTGCATAATGTTAATTTATCTTCTTTTAAAACTCCTCTTGGTAGTTCATCTGGCTCCGTACCAGCGATCCCTAAATCACCATTAAAAGAGACTTCAATGGAGACTAACATCCCTATTGAAACCATTAATACTAAACATGTCGATCATATTGTTAATCCTAAACCTAAATCATTCTCCGAAACCATCGCTCAAGCCTCCATCGACGCCAGCGCGAAAGTTAACCTTGCTCCATCAAATGAAGCTGAAGAACCTGGTAAGAATTCTGGGCTTACCTCGCAATCTTTCTCTGTTACTCCTAATTCAAAAATGTTAATAGAAATTAGGAATGAAAAGTGTAGGCTTAAGAACTCTGCCATTTTCTTCGCGGCTGTGGAAATCAAAAAGTGCCCTCCCCGAAAATTTTTGGATGACTAGTTCCACAATTTTTGGAACCTTAAATTAGGTTTTCATATCTCTTTCTGTAGGCAATTACATAGAGGATTGTTTGTTATTTTTTTCAACAATCATGAAACACAAGCTGCCATCCTCAAGTGGCAATACTGGATGGTTGGCAACACGTCTTTTCAGGCTATGGCCTGGACCCCTGAGGCCGTTAATGAAGAAATTTTGGCTCTTTCAGCACCAAGATGGATTTTAGTTAAAATTATTCCACCCTTTTTGTGGCGATTCATTCCCCAACTTCTGGAGCCAATAGGAAAATTTATTAGAATGGATGAAATGACCAGACTTGTCCCGCACATGGACGCCTGAATTTCTCTTTCTCTCAACCCTGGGAGAGAAATACCTAATGATATCAATATTACCATCGATTCAAAATTTTATTCATGTCCCATTGAAATTCTAGGCGGTCTTAATGCCTACCTTCTTTGTAGAAAGGGGGTTCATCTTCAGAAGGATTGTCCCATTCTCAAGAAAAACCCTACCCCGAATAAAACCCTGAATAATCATGCTTCTTGAAACCTACCTAATCTCAACTCTGAGCCCTCTTTTTGTAAATCCCCACCGTCGACCACCCCACGGTTTGATCCTCCCACCATAGCACCTCTCCCTGCTTCACAAGCCTCTGTTCTTGCCCCGCAAACTTCTCCCAACTTGGAATCTGACCCCACTGATGGTTTTGTTCCCGTTTCAAAAAAGAGGAAAAAAGGGCCAAAAAGATGAACCTCCCATTGGGTGAACAATCTCAGACAGTGACTCCACCCATTTGAACTCCCTTCACCACTCCTGATATTCCCATTAAGCACCCTATTCTTTTCGAATCACCTTCTGCTCATACTTGTATTATGGAGAAGCCAACTACTGATTCTGTTACCCCCATGCAATACCCGAAAACCTTTAAAGAAATCTCTGATGAGTTTGTTGTTGAAATTATTTCGGCTAATACTTCTCTCACTCTTAGTCACCTTTGCTCACCGAACCCATTCATGGATCTTGATAACACCTCACAAGTCTTTTCGGATGATGAGCTGGATCTTAAGAATGATATTCCTTCTTCTAAATGAAGAGGAAGACCATTAGGCTCAAAAAATAAATAGCCTTCAGTTAAAAAAAAGGAGGAAACTCTGTGGCTACTATAATGCCTATTGATGAAGCTGCAGGTGTTTACGGTTCTTCCCCTCATAACGTTTCCTCATGAAGTACACTTCATGGAACATCAGGGGTCTTGAATCCCTGGATAGAAAACATATTATAAGACATTTTCTTAGTTCTGTCAACTCCACCGACTTCTTGATGTTGCAAGAAATCAAAGCTACTGGATTCACTCACGAATCCAACCTTAAAATTCATTTGGAAAGATGCCATTAAGTTTGTTACTCAACACCCTAGAGGCAGAGGAGGCATTTCTCTTTTAATTAACCCCAAATGGGAAAAGACTATTACTGATAGTAGCATTTCCCCATGCAACAGAGCCTTATGGATTACGTTTAAGGTTAACAACATGGACTTTGGCACTTGTTCTGTCTATGCCTCTGACGACTACAATGAAAGAACTTAGCTTTGGGCCTGGCTCGACGCTCTTCCTAACATACCTTGGTGTTTTGGAGGGGACTACAACATGATTGAGTCCTAGGAGGATAAGTCTGGTGGCCTTCCTTTCAACTGGAAAGGTATTGAGAAGACTCAATGGGACAAATTTAAACAGAATAAACTCCTTTTCGACCCTCTGGTTGGCACCAAGGACTCCAATCTTGGCTTATGGCACACTTGGTGCAATTTCCAAAATGGACCTACTAGAATTTATTCTAGGTTGGACCGCTTTTATGCTAACAAAATTTTTTTTTTGGTCTTGCCTGATACTTTTGGTAACTTTGTCTGGGTCACCCCTACCACCCTATCTAATCACCATCCGATCTCTATCTGTCTCAAGCTGAACAAATGCTCTACCCGGATTAAACCCCCCAAATCTAAATTTATTCTTAACACCAACCTTCTGCTTGATGAGGACATCCTTATGGCTATTATCCTTATCAGTATTCTTAACAAAAACCAGTACTCCACCATTTCGCACATTGACAGATGAAATATTAACATTGAAACGTGACATAATTTATTGAGAACTCTTCGCCAGAAAAAGGTGAAAGATTCTAGGTTCACGGAGAGAATTCTTAATGATAACCTCTTAGAGGCTGAGAATAGAGTCCAAGATAATCCCTTGGATGAATCGTTAATTCCCTATCTGGCTAGTGCCAAAGACGCCCTTAGACAACATCAACAGTATAAGATTAAAGGTGCCCAAATTAGATCTCGAGCACACTAGCTTCAGGCGGGTGATAGGGGATCCAAATTCTTCTTTAATCTTATCTCCCAGAAATAGTCTAACGAAGCTATTAACAGAATTGTCATTGATGGGAAAGAAATTACTGATTTTAATGACATTAAACATGCCTTTGCTACCTACTACAAGACTCTCTTCACCTCTGAGGACATGGAGGAAGCCAACACCCTGAGGAATCATCGTAAGAATCTCATCCCTAACAAGATTTCCAACATAGATGACTCCTTGCTCAGTAGGGAAATCTCTATAGAGGAAATTGACCAAGCCATTAACACCCTTAAAAGTGACAAGTCCCCTGGACCTGATGGGCTTCCTGTTGAATTCTACAAGGCCAACAACAATTAGATTTGCAAAGATCTTCATGACATATATAAGGAAGCTTTAATCTCGGGAACTCTGGGTAGAAACATAAATAGTGGCATCATTAAATTGCTGCCTAAAGATGGGGATAAGTCCCTGCTTAAAAACTGGCATCCTATCATGCTGCTAAATGTCTCGTATAAAATCTTTGCAAAAATGTTGGCTGTTAGAATTGAGAAAATCTTACCCAAATTGGTGTGCCCCCCCCACCTAAACTGGGTTCATAAAAGGTAGATACATTCTTAAAAACTTAATTACTAGCTGGGAGGCTTTTAATTGGGCCAATTACACTAAACAAAATTCTGCCATGTTTCTTCTTGACTTTGAAAAAGTGTACGACAAAATTGAGTGGAGCTTCATCTCCATGATGCTGGGAGCCTTCGGTTTCCATCCCTTCTTTTGTAAAGCTGTTAAAGTTCTTCTCACCGATGCCTTTTCCCAAATTAATGTCAATGGGTCTCTGTCGGAGGCTGTCCCCCTTACCCGTTCCATTAGACAGGGCTGTCCCCTTGCCCCTGCCATGTTTGCTATTACTGCGGATGCCCTGTGCTATATTCTTAGAGATGATTCCCTCTCCCAACCTATTAAAGGTATCTCCCTTCCTAATGATTCTGATCTTATCAACTATTAGTTTGCTGATGATACTGCCATCTTCCATGAAACTTCTAAAACTAACTTTGAAGCTCTTCTTGAGAAGCTCAAGATCTTTTGCACCATCTCAGGGGCCCGTTTATCTCATGCCAAATCTATTTGTCTTGGGTGGGATGATCAACCCCCTCCATGGTTCCAGAAGTTTGATTTCCAATGGGGAGGGCCACACACCATCGTCAGATATCTTGGTATCCCATTTTCTGTAGACCCCTCTCTCAAAGATATGTGGCTTTGGGTTAAGGAGAAAATTTCTAAAAAGTTGAACAAGTGGCACAACAGATTTCTTTCCCTTGTTGGAAGGGTCTAGGTCTGCCAAAAAATCCTTTCCTCTTACAATATCTATTATTCCTCTGCCTAGATGTTCAACAATTATCAAATTTTAGAGATCCAGAAAGATATCAGAAAGTACCTTTAGTCAGATGGCAAAGGTAACAAGAAACTACATGTTGTGAAATGAGATTGGTGTCAGTCAGACAAGCTCCTTGGGGGTCTGGGGTTGAAAGATCTTAAAACCATGGGGATTGCTTTGGCTGCCAAGTGGATTTTCCACTTAGTAGCTGGGGATGATCCCTGGAAAGTGCTTATCAGGAGTAATATTGAAAGAGGTTTCCCCAAAAATGCTAAAGCTTGGAAGAGCCTCCCTTTTGATGATCTTATTTTTGGAGATTTTCTGGTTGTTTTTCAAGGCTCGGCTGTTTTCAAATCCATTTGGAAAGCTTGGAGCAGCGTAAAAAATCTTACTACTGATAAGGCTTTCCATGATGATAATTAGCTGGTGGGTGAAAGGTCCATCTGGTGGAACCTGCACCGCTCTAGTAAACCCCTTGCCCTCTCCCAAGGGTGTTCTACTAAATCATGGCATAAACTTGGCATATCTCAATTTATAGACATTTTTGAAAAGGATCACTTAATTAGCTGGGGATGAGTTAAGAATGAGGTTTAACATCCCCCTGTCTCAAAAGAGGACCTATAATCTAATCAGCGATGCCTGCAGGAATCTTCCTTCCTGCTGTCAAGTCGACTTTGATAGACTTAGGAAGGTTAAATGGCCAGATGAGACTATGATGAATAAGCTCAAAGCCAAGAACATTTACAAGGTGATTGGGTATAATGATTCTATCATTGGTCATGTTAATAAACTCTGGTACTCTAATCTTGATATCCCCACTTAGAAGAAGATCTTTGGTAGACTATGGAATTCCCCCATAGAACCTAAAATCAATTGCTTTAAATGGCTCCTCATCTTGGACAGACTCCCCATTAGAAATGATTTCATTATGTTGCAATGCTGTAATTTCTATAAAATGCCAGAATTTGGTAGACATATCTTCTTTGAATGCAAGTTTGCCAAAGAAATTTGGCGTATGTTTGGTATTTATATCCCTAGTAATGTTGATGTTTTTGAGATCATCACTGGACATATTGATGGTATTAAAAAGGACTCTAACCTATTTTGGCATATTCTATCTTCTAACATTCTATGGCAGATCTAGAAGAGTAGGAATGAGGAAAGGTTTCAAGGTAATCCCAGATTTCTTATTGAGTCTTTCAAAAGTCTCACATTTTTTAAAATCTTCTTGCAGGTCCAAATCACTATGAGGGTGGAGAAGGGCAAATTCAAAAGACTTCTTAAGAACGAACATGCCACCTTCTTCGCCTATGAGGTTAAAGATGGGCAGGCATGGAGAAACCATATGGACAATCTACACCTCTTTGAGAGAACCATAAAAGAGCTCAACCGGGAACTCCAAAAGAATAGTAAAATGGTCTCGGACAAGATGATCTTCCTGCTGCACCAGATTCAGAAATAGACGAGTATTGTTTGGATGGAGGGCAGCATGGGCTGGACTGCCTGGGTGGATGCCTTCGATGATCTTTTGAGCTAGTCTTCTTGCTCTTTGTTTCCTTTTCTAAGTATCTGTAGTTTTTTTTGTTACTATTGGTTGAGGCGCTACCTCTGAACTATGGTCTTTATGTTTTGATACTTTGAACTGGTTCGTCTAAATTATATTTTGATACCCTTATTTTTAATATAAAAAAACTAAATTATTATTACTTTAATATTATTTTTAACAAAATAATAACTTTTTTTTATTAATACCATAATATTATAAATAAATAATTATTATATTAAATTTATATTAATCCTAATTATAATTTAATATTATAATATATTACATCATTTAATTAATTAATTAAGCTGATATGCTTTGTGTGGGAGTTTTGCTCCCGAAAATGTCTAAAACTTCCTTGATAATTGTTAGTATATTTGTCGTTGGTTTTACCTTTCTGTCTATGGATACCCATTTGTCCTCTTCTCCTTGTTATTTTGTAAACTTTCCATTTGAATTATATTTAATAAAATAAAATAGTAATAACTATTTTTCAAAGAGAGATAAGTATAGAATAATATCATCAGTCTTATCTACGAATCTTATTGATGTACTTAAAATAAAATAGTAAAAAATATCAATAAAGAACGAAAAATGGAAGTTTCTAATTTTGCCACCTCTGTCAACCACTTTCATTGGATATGAAAGTTTTCAATTTTGAATAAATTCTATAAAGGTGCCCTTTTTGAATGATTAGTTTCTGTGTGTATATCTTTTACATCCTCGCTTCTTTGAATGAAAAGATATGCTCTTCGGATCTCAAGTAAATTTTTGTAGTAAATTCACATTATTTTATGCAAAATGGATGGGGAACATGTTTCTCAAGGACTAGTAAAATCATAGTCAGGAAGGATTTATCTCTCAAATGGTTTTTGAAATAGGAATGAATGAATCCTTGTGCTATGTGTACAATATGGCTATTTAAGAGACCCTATTATATGCAAAATATTGGTACGATCTTGAGTTTAATTTTAGATAATTTTTATTTTTTGTGCAATACTATTTATTATTAATAATTATGGTGAAAGCTGAATTTTTAGACTGCACTAATTTTTTATATCATAAATGTTACAAAGGCACTTTATTTAACTGAAACTAATTTTTCAAATTCTTAAAAATGTTTCAAAGGCACTTTATTTAATTAGTAATGTTGTAATTCATTTTTTGATTTAATTAAGGAAATGAGTTAATCTTATAATGTAGTCATGAGAATGAACTATTACCAAAATATTTAAGTAATTAAAAATAAAAATAAAAATAATTTTTTTTTACCACTTTTGTTTGTGGAATGTTAGAATTTTGATTATTTAAAAAAAATAAAAAAATACTAATATTTTCAATTTTTAATTATTTAAATTTTTTGATAAATGCTACATGGTAATCAATATATAAAAATAATAATGGATAGTACAATAAATTTCTAAAGTCAATTTGAGAAATTAAATTTTATCATTTAAATATTAGAATATAAAAATAAATTTAGAAAATTATATTATTTATAGACAAATAAAACAAAAAGTATAATAGGCAAATAAAATAGAAAGTATAGTTGCTTTTAAATTTAGAATATTATATTATTCTCTGACAAATAAAAGAAAATGAAAAGTTGCTTTTAAATCTACATCATAAAATATTAAATTACTTGCATGCCAAAAATTAGAATGGAAAGTTTAGTGATAATTTATAATATAAATGATTTCAATGGACAATTTGTTTCTAAAACTAGATTTAACACAATTTAATCATAATACTAATCATTAAAATGTACCAAAACTAAATAAAGACAATTGAATAATAAATCAAATTAAAGTCTAATATTAACACTAAAAAATAAAACCCCAATATTAAATCATTGTATTTTCATATGACTTCCAAAATTAAACATTAAACCAATTTATATATTAAACCAAATTGAACCAATATACTATAAAAACTAAAGTCTATTATTAACACTAAACCTTAACACTAATACTAAACACAAATTGATATATAATCCTTACCCTTACCAATTCAATATGATATAATATTAGGGTTTGTATTACTTTTTGTTAAAGTTAGTTTATTGTTAAAGTTAGATGCAGGTTAGGGTTTACTTTTTTTTTTTCAATAGATGACAGTGTGATTTAAAACATTAATTCAAAAAAGACTCAACCACCATAACACTAAAATAAATGAAACAAAAAAAAATTGCTTCTAAATCTATAGTTGAATAATTATTAATAGTTTCAAATAAAAAATTCAATTTTATTTTATTTATTTACATTAGAAATTATTAGAAATTAATTATTTTAAAATACAATTTTGTGGATAAATATATTAGAGGATTAAATTAAATTACAAGTTTTTCAAATTTATATAAGATGTATTAAATACATTTTGGAAAAAATAAATAAAACAGTTGCCCAAGATTGATGGCCCGATGTTTCAAATTTAGCCTACTCGTTTGCACGTAAAATATTAACTTTTTAATAGAGAGAAATAAACTTACATATTTTTTTGAGCTTTTCTTCATTCATTGTGAAGATAGTGCATGCAATATAAATTGAAATGTTTGATTCACAAATTCATAAACAACAACGAATAAGCATTGTCAACTACATTTTTTACTTGTGCTCATTTATCTATGTATATGCTCATACGCCCTTCAGTTAATATTGGTAACATAATATTACAACCTTTTTATTATTGGTTTTACATGTTTGCAGTGTTAATGTTAGTTTTACCTTAATATAGGATACTATGTCATATGATTTGAGGTCTACAATTTCCAATGTCTACACTCTATCACTCATTCAAACAACCCAAATGTACTCCTACTCCTCTCGCCGCAAGAAGAATCAATGACAAAAGAGGGAAACCAATGCAATTGTTAATGTGTACCCACACTTCAACATCATTCCACAAGAAAATAGTGACAACTTTGAGACAATTTGCTGGAGTAAACTACTTCTCTACAAAAACTTCCGACACATCCCAACAAACATTGGCATTTCAAAAGAACAAATTGTCACAAATTGGAAAACAATAACAAACTGATGCTCGCACTTTCACCTAAAAGAGTTGTTGCTTATAGCATTCAAGCCACAATAATCCACACATGCCTCCAGATTCCTATAAAAGAAATGCATCCCATACAAGGCCAATCCTTAACAAATCTCCAAGAAGACTTCAAACATGTCAAATACATTTTGATAGACAAAATGAGCTTCCTAAGACCAAAACTACTTTTGAAAATAGACAACCATTTACATGAAGCTTTTCCCAACAACCAACACCAAACTTTTGGTGGAACCTTGATCATTCTCGTTGGTGACTTGGGACAACTACCACCATTTATGGACAGACCAATATATGTCTCACCCTCTAGACCCCTCATACTTTGGCAAACATTCAATATTGCAATTACATTTGACACAATATTTTGTCAACAAGGGAAAAGTGACACCCAACAATATTTTTGAAATATCCTACACAATCTAAGAAATGCTCAACCATTGCAAGATGATTGGGAGACACTGATGAATCAAAAAAACAAAATGCTAAGTACAAAACAAAAAGAAGACTTTGAAAAAGCCACCCATCTATTTGCTACCAATGACTTAGCTAAACTGCATAATTAAAAAATGCTCAAATAATTGAACCTACCAATTGTAGTTAGCTCTGCTCGAAATGCTGCACAAAGGTCAATTGAACATAATGAAGATGAACAACTACAACAAGAGGTCCTTTTATGCACAGGCCAACAAGTCATGTTAACAACAAACCTTTGGATACAAACTGGACTTGTAAACGTATCACTAGGACAAATAAGATCCATCATCTATAATACAAATACAAAATCGTCAAATCTACCAAACTACATTGTTGTTCGATTTGACAATCACATCGGCCCACCATGGGATACTCAAAATGAAAAAATATGTTCCCATCACTCCAATTACCCGAGGCAATCGTAGACAACTACTTTTAGCTATGGCTTGGGCAATAACAATACACAAATCCCAAGGACTCACACTAAACAGAGCTACAATAGACATTGGAAAAAAAAGAGAGGCAAGGATTGGCATTCACAACAATATCTAGAGTCAAATCTATTGTCAGCCTTCGGATACACCACCCTCCTCTTTTGAACAATATTGCAAATTGGAAAACAACACTTACATAGCTGGCAGGAAAAAGGAAGAGGAACGCCTAAAACTATTGTCACCCATTCAAACAACCTCTTTGCCTTCACCATTGGAAAATACAAACACTAAGGTAAACCCAAAAACTATACTCCCTTCTCCCAAACAATTATCTATTGCAATAGTATTTTAAACTATCCTCTAATCTAATTTTCCTTTCATTTTTTCTTACTACTTTTCAAACTCTACTGTAGATATAGGACATATCAAAATTCAAATAGCTACCATATTGGAAAAAAGGTACACTTTAGACATTTACTTATATGATGGATCTACAACTATACTAAAATATCTCGCCAAAGCTTCAATCAGTAAGTTTATTATTTACCAATCATGTTCTTCTTCCATTACAATTGTTTCAATAATTATTCTGTATAAAATTTATTCTCACATTGCACCACTACAACCTTCTACTAATTTAATGACTTTTAATTTGTTTTGGCAGATTACACAAAAGTTGCGCTACAACCTTATACCAAATAAATCAGGACATAATTAAAAAACATTCAAAAAAAACTCATAGAATTTTGTTTCGTAATCTATTGTGTTGTCTCAAAGAATTTTCAGGCAAATCAACGGATTTACTATGTTTTCTATGCAAATGGATAAAAATAAATCATTTAAACTTCCTACCTTTTCTTCATCAAATTTCTAGCACATTTTCGTAACATTCAACTACATACATAGAGTTTCACTAAATTGGTTTGTTACATCTTTTCCCCAATTCAAATGGGATTCTATTGCATTTCAATCATACAAATGAATGTTATTTAATGTTACATTTATCATAAGAATTAATGTTCTTTTCTAATAGCCACTTTGTAATTAATATACAGGTTCTTTTTTATAAATTAGTCTTCACTCTTTCTTCATACTATTAATTATCTATTCTTGCCACTATACAAAACTTATAACTTTCTTCAAATTCTTAACTCCTATCAGCTTATCGTTACACGCACTAAAACGTGCAACTGCTAGTAAATAACAATATTAAAACAAGTATAAATAAATAAATAATTAAACAACATAAATTATAAACAAAGTAACTGAAGTAACAAGCGACTAAAGTTATGACTTTAGGGCCCGTTTGGTTGCACCCCATAACCAGGTTATGGGCGGCATAACCCGGTTATGGGGTGCAATTCCCTGTTTGGATGCCCTCTGTAAGAATGAGAATGTGGATTTCGAAATCCTCATTTGATTGAAAACGTGGATTTTGCAATTCCACCTCAGGAGGTGGAATCACTTTGGAATCCACGGTTATGTGGTGAAATAAAACAAATTTACTATTCCCGTCGGGTCCGGGCAAAAACGTGTTTTGGGAATGAAAACCCCATTTTTGCAGCCGCAAATATTCACGTTTTCTTGCGGAAGGGTTTGGTGGCGTGGTGTGTTCGTTCGGCTGCTGTGTTAACAGGTATGGAAAATGCAGTTTGGTCTGTGTTATTTTTTTGGTGGGAAATGCAGTTTCGTCTGTGTTATTTGTATTGAAAACAAAACACATTCACCGCATTCAAAACCCCCCACCTTCTTTCTTTTGCTTTCGCTCTCCTTGGAATATAATGTGTAAATATCTGGGCTTTCGCTGGATTTGCTCAGAGCCATGAGAGCCCCTATGATGGCATTACAGAGCAGCAACAGAAAAGCAGAATTAGAAGAATGTTAGAAATTTATTGGGCATTAGGACATCCCAAGATATTGTTAAATCCTAGTCTACAGCGATGTGAGTTCCCTTTCCTTCCGAATTTCAATATTGAATAATGTTGGATGTTCAATGCCCATTTTAAAGATCTTAGCCTGAAGGATGATTTTATGTTGTACGAACTCTGTTTGTATATATGATTTCCATGCCTGGTTTCT
>MU226261.1:325278-345424 GCA_018584345.1 Thuja plicata | reverse complement strand
CTGCAAAACTGAGCGCAGAGACTTGAACTTCATCAAGAAGTCCTCAATGGTGGGAAAGCTGGTAGGTGTCAAAGTAGTCAACTCTGCATCAAGCTGAAGTGCCCGGAACTCATTAACAGTGCCAAACGAATCTGAAAACTTGCCCCAAATGGCCCTAGGAGTGGTCAAACCATCCAAGTGAAATAGGAGACTGTCAGAGATGTTCAGTGCAATCAAGCCCATGGCTTCATCCATCTTATTCCTGTGCTGTAGAATCTCAAAAGGATGCTGTAGGACAGGTTGGTGTTCATCTAGACATGACCATAAGCCACGTGACATGAGTAGCCTGGTCATGTGTGCTTTCCAAGTGTGGTAATTATGCGGTGTCAGCCAGGCCACAGAGGGGTCTGACATTGAGAGAAAGAAAGACGGAAGTAGAAGGGTCAATTTCTGAAAGTAAATGACAGAAAGCAAAAGCACCCCCCCACAAAGTAGGATTCTAACCCCCGTACATCAAATAATCAACTACTGAAAGCACAAAGAAAACTAGAGAAAAACCTGAATACCGGATGCAGAGCAGAAGGGAAAACAAAGCCTCTACTTCAACGCTGAACAAAAGAGCTCAAACGGCCGAATCAGAAAATGAAACTAGCATCATTGCGTTCGTCTCGGAAACACCTTTCCGACGATATTTTATTTTTTGAAAACCGACACCGTATGCTCAAGTTACGGGCAAAAAAACCAACTGCCTCTCTAAACAATACCTCTCTGGAAAAACACAGATACTATCTTAAGTTTGACGGTCGTTTGGCCGTCGCAGGCCGTCGGCGGCGCGGCAGTGGTGAGTTGGTGGCGCCACCGGTGGAGGCGGAGTGCGGGCGGCGGGTGGGCCGGGCACGGGCGGCGCCCGAGCTGAGAGGAGGCGGCGGCGCAGCGGGGGCGCCTGGGTGGCCCGCGGGCAGCGCGCTAGCGGCGTGGGCTGACTGCGCCCGAAACGTGTAAAAAACACATTTTTTTAAGTTTTTCAAGATTTTTTTTCTCAATTTTTGAGCCGTACGGCCCTAGGAGGCCAAAAAAATTTGCCTGTGCTCACGGAGGCTAAACTAGTCAAGTTTTATATGATTTCGACTCTCCCGGGCCTTCTGAACACAGTGGCGGTGTCTGTTTTAGCTCAATCTACTCTAGAAGATCGTGCCTCCTTCAAAATGAATAAAAACCTCAGAAAAAGTTGTGGTTGTCGTCTTCGAATCCAGGCTTCAAAAAAATTCAACCTCAGCAGCGACAGGGTGGCTCTGATACCATGTAGGATTTCACAAATGCAAATCCACAGAACACCAAGAACACCTGCAAGAAAAATGCCAGAAGCTGAATCGAAACCTGTGAGAGAGAGAGCTAGGGTTTTTGAGAATCTCAGCGGAGTGAGAGCAAAATTATATTTCTCAAAAGAATGAATTACAATAATTACAAAAAGCGGCTTATAAGGTGAGAAACCCTAAAGCTGGAGAAAGCTAGGTTTGTGCATTTAATAATTAATAAACATATTAATTATTATGCACCTAAATGACAAGCTTTAGTGAAAAAGAATAATAGTGACCTTTAATAATTAAACCAGATAGATTTAATTATAAAGGTAAATGAACTATTACTCTAACAAAATTTTCCTCTCAAACTTTCTGCTTTAGCCTTTTGAACATGTTGATCTCCACCATAGGTCAAAACAATCTTATCCCACATATGTTTCACAGTAGTACAACCATCAAGCTCATCATATTCCTGGTCGGTAAGTGTAGAAGCAATCTCAATCATAATTTGTGTGTGTTCATGTTTGTGTCTTTGCTCACTGGTAGTCAAAGGTGTAGTAGTCGGTGCTACATATTCATTCTTAAGATAGTAAAATGCATATTCTCCGACTCTAGACACATTCAACCTCATTCTACTTTTCCATGTAGAGAAATGATCCCTATTCAACTTTGGTGCTTCCCTCTTATACATCTTTAGATCTTAACTCAAGTCCTTTAAACTTATCACTTCAGAGTAACAAAGCTCTGATACCAATTGTTGGTCACACTGAGAGGGGGGGTGAATCAGGCAAATCAAACTTAAACTCTTAAAATTGAACTCACTGATTCACTCGGTAAGTACTGAATACAGTAAAAAATCAATTCACTAAATAACATAAGCAACAATCAATCATTCAAACTTAACAACATCAGACTAACTCATAAACACATGATATAACTCAGATGACATAGGATTTAATGAGGAAACCCAATTTGAGAAAAACCTTAGTGGGAATTGTAACCCACAATAAAAATGTACCCTTTTGAAGTACGCCCTGTTAAGAAATTATCATGTTAAAGATTACAAACCCATTTTCTAAATATGACCCTATTAGGGGATTTACCTCAGATCTATTAAGATATTCACTCTATTCAGAGTGGCCTTGTTAGAGGCCTTCAAACACTCTTTTGGAATGTCACCTAAGTCTAGGTTTTACAAATAGAACGGTTAAATCCACTTGGTAAATATATTTCTTTGTTACAAATATTAATAAGCAATAGTAAACTTTGATCTGTAAAAATTAGCAACTCACTATGCTTGAATCAAATCCTTTATGCTCAATTGAATACTGACATCTCATACTCCATTGATCTCTTTCTCAGATTGTAGATTCCTTAATATGTCTTTCTCTATTCTGCTTGGTAAATGTTGTTCTTCAACTTCTTTCCTTCTATGTTCAATTCGTCAGTAGCCTTACACTTTGTGTAATTCTCATTTCTTATATAGACATACTTTTGCCTCTTAATCTCCTTAATTTGACTTTCCTTCCTTTGCGCCCAGTCGTTAGATCATCTTCTTCAAATTTCTCAACTCGGTAAACCAAATCACTTTAACCTCGAAACTTGTAACTTTTCTTGGAATTTTCATTTTTCTGTTTAACCGCTTGATCTTTGCCTTGGATCTTCACACTGAATTTTCCCTTTCGTATATCTTGTAACAAACTTCATTTAATTCATTTCCTCATCCATCTCATCATCGATTCGCATTAAATTTGAATTCATCATCAATTAATATCAGTATACTGTACTCGGTAAAAATTGATTTGCAACTCGGTAACTAATCCCTTCAATGCTCAGTGTCTAACTTTGTTCTCGGTGTTCGGTGCTTGGTAACAGTAACCAACTCACATAACATTCAATTGACTGACTCAGTCTAGCTCAATAAAGTATCTCTTTTAGTCATAACTTAATTCATTGTAGTTCCCGACTTGATCAATCAAATGTACCAATTTGATAACATCAAATACATAGTAGAAAAAAACTATAACATCATTACTTCATCATTATAACCTTAGGCTCCTTTGTATCATCCATGAGTGGAATGTCATCTAGTACGAACTTTACACCATCAACCATCAATCCCTCATCGATATGTGTAATCTCAGGTTCATCATCATCTTTTCCCTTTTCCTCTTCATCTTTGTTTTCATCTTCCTTCTCTTCAACAAAACATAAGAATTTCTTCAAAATGCTCTTTGTCTTATCCTGTACAAACTGAGATTAAACAATCAAAAATCTTGACAACCTTTTCTTGGTCTTGAATGTCGATTTAACTTTCTTAAGATTCTCTTTGATATCCTTCGTTGACATTTCCAGTTGTAATTGGACTAAAACATATTCTATTATTTATTTATCTTGCTTTAATACAGTACACCACCTAGCTTAAATATTTTTGTACATAGATGTAGAGATCTGTCCTTGCAACTCAATAAGAGCTTTACTAAATTTGTGCATACTAAACACAACTGCATCCACAATCTTGTTCTTCTCTTCTTTAATTAATTTATCATAATGCCTCTTACCATCAACCAATACACCCCGCTTTTTAACTTTATTCCATATTTTATCTATTGAGATAAACTTACTCATATTTGGCTTAACAATTTTTTTAGTATGGGGTCCAACTACCTTTGACTTGTTGCCACTTGCCTATAGCTTCTTCTATTCTTCACCAGACTTTGTACCTTCTTCTTCTGCTTCTTCTTCAATCTTCTCAAAGCTTTGATCCTTCTTCTTATTCCTTTTTCTAGTGGAATCCTTCACTTTTGTAGGTTCCGATTTCATAGGTTTTTGCTTGTCCTTCACTGGTGCCTTTACTGGATGAGAGATTTTCTCCTTCTTCACTGTTGAAACTGTGGCACTTCTTGTCTGCCTACTGGTTGGGGCACTACCGGTTCTAGAAGAGATAACTTCTACATCTTCAACTTCAGCTATTACTGATGCTCTAGATGTTCCAACCTTCTCTGCAACATGTATTTTTCTTTCCTTGTCAATGGCTTCCTGTGTGAATCCTTTCTTCAATGAAAAATATTCAACCTCATTTTTTATTTTCTTCTCAATCACCGGTTGGTTCAGTTTACCATGGACTTCCATGCTCTTTTCTTTATAGGTTACAAATCTAGGTTCATTAATATCTGCTAGTTTTGACAACAAATCTTCTGCATGCAGAGTTAGCATATCAACTTCTACCTCGTACCTGATAGGCATGTACCAAGAGGTCCTAGGCACTGCTACCTCCATCCAACAATTATCAGTATCCACCATAAAAAAAATGCCATCCTTATATATTTCAACAACATGTGCATGTATTATCTCCCTTGGATGCATTTTACATTGAAAGTCTTTAAAGTAACCCCAAACTTTCTCATTAAAATCATTAATGAGTAATCTAACACAATTCTTCAACTGGACCATAACTGGTCATGTACATGTCTCAAGATATATCTTACTAGCTCCTCCTCGAAATCATCAGGGAAGCTGATCGCGTGAGAGAAACCCTTATCTAAAACTACTTGTTGTTCTTACTTCAATACCAAATTGTCACAGAACTTTGTATATTGATTGAAGATGAGAGAAGAACCTAAATCTTCAAACTTACAATTAATATATGATTGCACGTCTTCAATATGCATCACGTCGTAGGGCACCTTTGGATCATCTTCAATTGACTTAAATGAATGTTTCTTAAATTAAGGCCTTGGCCTCTGTATAATATCTACAATAATCGGTGTATCCATCTTGCAAACAACAAATTCAGGCTCAAAATTTTGAATAAGTACCTTTTCAATCACCACTAGATGAAACTTTCAAACCCTTGCTTTTCCTTACACACAAACACTGCAAATCCTGCAATCGATCACCTTGAATGTTGTCAAATTTCTCAACCTCCACTTCTATTGCTTTATGTCTTCTCTTGAATGTCATAGCTGCACAGTAAGACCTAAATTTTTTTTTATGTACCTTTGCACTATAACATTAATTCCATCATTGGTTGATAACTAATAACATATACCTTCAAAAATATTGTTAGCGGTCAACAAAATTTCCATGAAGTTAAACAAAACTTTATACCATAAATTAAAAGATCCAAATACATCTAAATATGCAGATAGAACTTACTGCACATTCATCTAGTGGGGGTCTTCAATAGATTCAACAATGTTTTCTCCCCCTAGCCTATAGTGACTTAGTTAGATGAAGAATTTTCCACACTTGATTAAGATGTGGAATATTCAGATGGTTTTCTTTCACTCTTCTTTGCCCAAATCTTCCTAATCCGATTCTTGGTCTCTTCAAAATTCACAATCTTATGTCCCTTTTTCTTATCTAACTACTTAACCTGTTGGTTCACCTTGTTGTTCCTTTCTCTAAAAAACCTTACAATGTGTCCTATCTCATGGCAGTGAAAACATGCCATACAAGTTGATCTTGAAGGTCCTGCATTGCCTCTACTTGTCCTCAATATGTAGTTGATCACCATATGACCATAGTTGTGACAATGTGAACATGTACCATTCCACCGATTCTCACTCTAATAAGGACTTTGCTGGTTGATTTGTGATCATTGATTGTTCATCCTTGTCCTGCACTCCTAAACTCTATGACCATATTTGTTGCAATTGTAACAATAACCATGAAAAGTACTTGGTGTAGCATTAGGTATAATACTTGGAACACTAGATCTGATATTTTTCTTGTATACATTAGAAGTATGTCCAACCTTACGACAATTGAAACAAACTAGTTTATAAGATACCTTACTAGATTTTCTTTGATTCACCTTGGGTGCAGACTTTCCATCTTGATTGTTCTTTTTGGTACCTAAAGATTCACCAACCTCATAAATGGTGTAGCATAAACCATGACTCTCTCCATGCATCCTTTGATTCTTTATTTTCTCATAAATTTTTTTAGAACTTTCATTGAATTTCTTGAGTAAATCATTTGCAACCTTCAACTCAAGTTTCAGTTTCTCATTTTTCTTTCTCAGATTTTCATTCTGCCTTAGGGATTCTTGATTCTCTCTATTTGTCTCATGTAAATGTGCATGTAGTTTTCCAACATCTTTTTCATATTTGAAGAGCTCATCCATCTTATCTTTTAGGGCTTCATCTTATTCTTTTAGGGATTTGTCTACAATTTTACTTGCTTCTTCTACTGCCTTCGTTGCTTCTATTTCTTCACCCAATATGATTGAAAATCTTCTAACTCTCTTTTGATGTTCTTCGTGTCTTTATATAACTGCTCATTTTCCTAAGACAATTCTTCCAGAGCGGCTTCAAATTCCTTAGATCCATTTTGTTTAGAAAGTTGTTCAAGTTGCTCAACAAGTTCATGTCTCTTTTCTCTTGATTGATGGACTTGTTCTTTCAGCCTTTCAATGAAATGATCAACGTCTGCAAGTTTCCTTTGATATCTTAAACCCTCCATATCTTCCTTAAGGATCCTCCCCAAGCTATTAGGCTTCTTCAAAGGAACTAGGCTCTGATACCAATTTTTATTTTTATAAGGCACTGAGAGGTGGGGAGAGGGGAGAATTAGTGCAACCAAAGATCTACTAAATATTTTCATAAACTTCTTGTATAGCATATAAATGTAATAAAAAGAAAAAACTTAAACAACTAATCTCATCCTAACATATCCTATGTATACCTCAAAATATGGAAGCAAACTTACAAATGTGATGAATAAAAATGAGGAAAATAAGACTTAAACTATTCAACACAAATGCAAACCTCGAAAATGAAGAAGTGTGGATGATATTTGTTGATAGGTGGAATGTGGTTTCTCAAAAATCTAACAACATGACAATGTGTTGAAGATGGTTGATGAAGTGAGGAGGAAAGCTCTCAATTTATAGGATTTTGAGGGAAATGGACGGTTTGGATTCAAAGTTGGATGAAGGGCTAGGATTGCCAAGTGGACTTAGGGTTTGATCATTCAAAGGGGGAAAGATGCTCACACATGTGTGAGCAACCTTTGAAAGTGATGGGTCAATTACAATGTGTAAGAAGGTGTAAGAGGGTGAGAAGACCAAATTTTATCACACATGTGTGAACAACTTGGGAAAGTGATGGCTTAATGACAAAGGTCAAAAGGTGGAAGAGGGTGAGATGACCAAGGTTGAGTTCACATGTGAAAGGGGGAAAATTTGTAAGTGTGTAAGGCTTTGTAAGAGAGTGTAAGGCTTTATGTAAGAGGTGTGTAAGAGTCACATGTGACTTAGGTTTTGTAAGAGTCACATGTGACTTGGGTTTGCTAATCCATTGATTAGGATTGTGCAAATGATTAGGAGTGATTAGGTGGGAGATTAGGATTAATTAGTGGCAAGTGAGTTAGAAGGATGGGTTAGCTTAGGTAAGTGAGTTTAGGTGAGGGTTAAAGTTAAGAGTCATGTGATCAAATAGAATTAAATGCAATTTTTAATTTCAAGTAGGATGAAAAAGAAATAAGCTAGGTTAGTTTAATTAATTTTGGAATTAATTAAACATTAGGGAAATGAGATAGGATAAGATGGAAATGGGATAGGATAAGACTAAATAAATGTAAATTTATTTAATAAAGGATAGGGGAAAAAGAGGATTTTTAATTAAATAAATGTAATTTTATTTAATTAAAGCTAGGATAGGGATTATTAAATAAATAATATACATCTATTTAATTTGGCTAGGATAAGGGTAATGGACAGATTTTGGTGTCTACATTTTGCCCCTCTTTGATGTAGCATCGTAGAACGATGTTATATCAAAGAAGAATTTAAAACATAGTGGATAAAAGGGATAAGACTGGAGGAATGATGCTCCAGTCATGGAAGGATAAGGAAATATTATGAGGAAGGAGTGGGATTCCCCCTCGAGAGGACATGCGGGTTTTTGAGAACACGGGTGTGCTTTCAAAATGGATAGGAGTATATAAGGAAAAGGGAAAGGATAGGGATAGTGAAGGAATAATAAAGGAAATTCATGTTGCAATGGTGTGAGAAACCTGAGTTTGATATTGTACTTGACACTATGAAGCAAGGTATAAGGAACCAAAATGACAATGTGTCAAGTACGTGAGAAAAAAAGGTCAAAGACAACCATATGCCTTATGACATCATGATATGGAAGACCATGATGTCTTGTGACAATAGGATTAAAATACCATAATAAATGAAAAAAATACTAACAAATACAAGAAACAAGCAAGCATGCACAAAAACCAAAACCAAACCAAAATTTTACCCCTCGTCAGCTGAAAATTGATTGATTGATTGAGGATGGAAATGTTAACGATAAGAACAATGCACATCCAAAGGATTGGGAAGGATACATCCCATGATGATAATTTGATGAAAAGTTTGATCAATGAATTATCAATTGACTTGGATCAAGATGATGATTTGATTAAGGATTAGTGTGCTAGATTAAAAGATTGGATTGATTGGATTAGTATTGATTGCACTTGATTGGAGTAATTGCAGATTTTTGGATTATAGGGACTTTTGGATGAATGAATTATATAGAAGGTGATTGGTAGGTAAATGGATTTAATTGGATAGGAAAGAAGAATAAATGTATTTGGATTAGATAGGATGGGGGTAAGATAAGAGGAATTAGATAGAATGTAATTGGAAGATAATATGATTGGAGGATAAGATGGATTGAAAGGAAGAGGAAAAGATTGGATGAGAAGATGAATGAATTAGATAGAATAAAATTGGAAGATGGATGAAGAATAAAATGGGTTGGGAGGAATATATGGATTGCATTAGATAGAATAGGAGGAAGATAAGAGGAATTGGAAGATAAGATGGTTTGAATAGGATGGAAGGAAGAAGAAATAGATTGGATTGGATAAGATGGGTGGAAGATAAGTGAATGGTATTGGAAGATAAGAGGTGTGAATGTGATGGAAGGAAAATAAATAGATTGAATTGGATAGGAAGGAAGATAAGAGTAATAGAATTAGAAGATAAGATGGAGTAGATTGGGATCAAATGGAAGATGAATGGATTGGATTAGAAGATAAATAGAGTGGATATAATGGAAGATGAATATATTGGATCAGAAGAGAAATAGATTGGATAAAATGGAAAATGAATGGATTGGATTAGAAGATAAAGGGATTGGATTAGAAGATAAATGAATTGGATAGATTTGAAGATGAATTGATTGGATTAGAAGATAAAGGGATTGGATAGAATTGAATTGGAAGATGGATGTTGCAACCAATGACAAGGGAGAACCAAGGAATGGTGGAGATGGAGAGATAGCTTGGATGGGAGATAGAGGGATGCAATGGATGGATAGGTAATATTGAATGGATGGATAATGAATATGGTATTTAAAGGGTAGAGAATCAAGAACTATGTGGTAAAGGAGTGAAAAGCCCCACACTAGCAAAAGGAAAATGAAGGATGGGAAGATGAGGGATACAGGATGCATGAAGTGGAAGGATTGTATGTAAGGGATGTTAGTGGAGGACTAAAGGATGGGGAATAATTGGAGTAGGATCCAAGGACTATGTTGCAAAGGATGCCCCCATACTAGAGGTGGGAGGATGAAGGATGGAGAGATGGTGGATTAAGGATAAATGAGATGGATGGATAGTGTATAAAGGATATGAATGGAGAAAATAAAATCTTATATTGTCCAAAGCATGTATGGAGTTTTGAGTGCCTCTAGTTTTTAAGAAAGAGAGAAGGTATGAAAGTGGAAGGGATTTGGAGAAGGGATATGAGATGGAGGGCATGGATATGAGTGGGGATAATGAAATGAAAAATATGGATAGGATAGGTAATATGGAATGGAATAAATGTATAGGGTAATCAAGATCAAAAGACATGGGAAAGAAGGATGGACTTATATAGGATTATGGAAGGGGGATGGAGGAAATACATAAAACAAGGACTATGAGATGGAGGAAATGGATAGGATTTCAAGATCAAATATAGGAAAAGTGGATGGGGTTTTGTGGGATAATGGATAGGGGGTGGATAGTGAATAAGAAACATGGAGGGAATGGATAGGATAGTCAAGATAAAAATGGGAAAAGGATGATGTACGCAAATAGGATGATAGGTGGTGGATAGGGTATGTGGAAGGTATGTATGGTAGCATATGCATGGATGGAGCTTTCCACCAAGTGTAGAGTGAAAGGGAATTAGGATAAGTGTATGTATAAGTGCATTTAGAAGACAATGGATATGTGATAAGGAGATTAAGGAAGGAATCGAACATCTAGTTTCATGGATGGTATCCCTTGATATTTCTATTTTTATTTTTATAATATATCAAGTAATTTTGGATATATATGCTCATAGATGTTGGTATGATTGTGGAAGGGAGATAAAATGGATTGGGGGAGATGGGGACAGATAAGGTTTTATGTATAGGATGAGATTAATGGGATAGAAGGATGGGAGAGGATTGGTGGATAATGGATGGGAGGTTGAAAGACTTGTGAATACATGGATGGAGGAGTTGGAAAGATCATCATTGACACACACCTTGAAGGGTGGTGGAGTTGTGGAGGACGAAATTATTAAGGATATAGAGGAGAAAAGGTGGATTTTGGGATATAAGGACCCAAAATAGATGTAGGAGATGATGGACTTAGGACAATGGATTTTGGTGCATAAGAGCCCAAAATGGATGTGGAAGATTGGAGATTTTTAGATGGAGGATTGGAGGATTTATGAGTGGAAGAAGCTTTTAGATTAGCAAGGTTGGATGCCAATTTTGATTGTGCTTTGAGATGCATTTCTTCAATGCATAGCTTGGGAATCCACATGATTTTTTTCTTTTGGGCCTTTGTGGCCTTTTGAATTTTATTTCTTTTGGATCATATTTTTCTTTTCTTGAACTCGTCTTTTAGAGGGGACATGTCGATCCTTTGATTTTTTGTGGGTTTTTACTTTATGAATTTTAGCTATGGCATCCAAATTGCTTCCAATACCACTGGTATGGGTGTATGAGGATGGATGGTTTGGAGAGTTTATAGATGAAATAATGGAGGGTGAATGTTCGAAGGAATACATGGATGTGTGCCTTTGTTGATCTTTATTAGGGATTTGGGGTGATTGCATGGTGGACTTGTATATGGTGGATGGATGTATGTAAGGACCCAAAATGGATGGAAGGGATGAAGGATTTGCTTTTGGGACATAAGGACCCCAAATGGTTGTGGATATGGAAGGGATGGAGTTTTGAACATAAGGGCCCAAAATGGATGTGGATAAGGAAGCAAGGGAATTTTGGACATAAGGACCTAAAATAGATTTGGAGGATGGGGGATAGGAAAATTGAAGTTTAGATGGAGGGATTTTGGATTTGGAAGGGGTGAAATGTAACCAATATCTTGAGAAATTCTTTTTTTCCATGGGTACTTATTATTTTGAAAACAAGATGTGAATCCATGTGAATGGGGTTCATGGATGGATTGGACATGTGCGATGGGATCTTGTGGAGGATTAGGATCATGTGGAGGATTAGGATTATGATGGGGGATTAGAAGGTATAATAGGATCTTGAGATGGAAGGGGATAATGACATGGATTTGAATGGGTACTTTGATCTTGACTTTGGGGAGGATTATGCGGTGGAATGGAAGGAATGAGTGGATCTTGAGATGGAAGGTAATCATGCAATGGGGTGGAGGAGATGCCTTGATCTTGATTAGTCATATTATTATGAGGGGGGTTAAGGAGGATAAGTGGATCTTGATATGGAAGGAGGGGATCTTCATATTGAAAGGTGTCATAAGATGGAGGAATACTTAGATCTAGAGGAGAAGAGGAATCCATGTTAGCATGCTTTGGAGCAAGGTCTTGGAATTTTTGGACTTGTGAGGGTAATGTGATGGAGGAGGTGGAAGCTTCAACTTGGGTGGATGGAGGGATGGAAGACTTATGAGACTTAGGAGATGTATATGTGTATTCATTAGAAGGGTATGGAGATGAACTCATTACTTGATGAGATTGCACAACTTGATTTGAGGATCTATACTTTTTTGCTAGTCCTTGGATCCAGTCAATGGAATTGTTATTGTGTGATGGGGATGTTGTGGGTTTTGGAGTATTAGGATTATATGGAGGATTGGGATTGGATGGGAGATGAGGATCATGGTTTTGGAACTTAGGCTTAATGTGTGGGAGATAAGGTGGAGGATTGATATTAGATGGGAGACGCGGATTATGGGTTTGGACAAATGGGGAAGGACATATGTCTTAAAAGGAATTTTTTTTCTTTTGACCCCCATTTTTTAGGCTAAGGACAATGTTTTGGAGTTCTTTAATATCTTGGGAAAGGTGGCTATGGAGGGAGTCATGTCTTGGTGAGGGATAACAAGATGAGTTTCCCTTGTCAAAGGTAGAGGAAGGATAAGAAATGGTAGATAATTTAGGATTTGATATGATGTAGGATTGATTTGGTAGGCAGGTTGGATTGGAGGTATGGTTTGAGGATTAGGGTTTAGCACTTTAAAGTCCTCAACCATTTTGTGAAACCAATCCATATTTGTGATGTTTAGACAAAGAGTTTGGATTTTATTTAGAAGATGATGATGGATGAAGATTTATATTAAGAGTGGATGAAGTGAAAGATTCTAGGATGGATGAAATATGAACTTAGGACTAGGAGAAAGTTTAAAATTTATTTTGATTTAAGAGGGAAAGTCCCTAAAGATGTTGATTTGATTGATTGAGAGGGTAGGAACTCAAGGATTTGATTTGTTTGATTTTGATTTTTTGGATATGAGGGAAGGGCGTCAAGGTTGGATTTGATTTGATTTTGATTTTGATGATTTGATTGTGAGGGTAGGGCCTCAAGTTTTGATTGATTTAATTTGGATGATGATTAAATTCCAAAGATTATGATGGTTCCCCTAAGCCAAAACTGGAAGATTTGATGAAAATTTAAATTAGAAGAGGATGTGGATGAAGATTTGAATTAAGAATGGATGAACTTTGAAAGATAGATGAGTGATATTTGAAGACAAGTGAATGACTAATGTGTGATTGGTTTTTTGATGAAGATGAAGATGAATTGGATTAGGATTGGATAGAATGATATGATATTGACAAGTTAATTATATTATAAGAATGATGATGTGATTAGATTGAATGGGAGATGAATGATGAGATTGGATTAAGGAAGTGGATGTTGATGTGGATTAGAAGGGTGATTAGGACATTGATTGGAGGATTACGAAGATGATGAAATGATTAGGATAAGAGGAATGAATAAATATGACTAAGATGAATATAGACAATTCAGATGAAGAGGTTAGGATGATTAAGATACAATGATGAAGGTGAATTTTGATTAGGATGATTAAGATAAGAGGAATGATTAGGATAATTAGGAAGAATGTGAATGAATTGGATGAAGTGATTAGGAAGGGAATGATTAGGATAAAGAAGGAAGATATTTAGGATGATTATGGAGGAATAAGAAGAATATGAATGATTCAGATTAAGTGATTAGGATGATTAAAATATGATGATGAAATTGAAAGATTGATTAGGATGTAGATGTTGATTAAGGATGATTAGAAGAATATGGATGGTTGGATTTGATTAGGGAGACGATTAGGAGATGATGACTATGATGGATAATTGAAGTGATTAAGAACGTTGATTAAGATAATGATGAAAGAAGATAACAAGGATGATTAAGAGATGAAGAGGAAGGATGATAAGGACATGGAGGAATGATTAAGTATGTAGAGGAATGATTTGGATGATTAAGAGGGTGATTATGATGAAAGGTATAATGGTGATGAAGAGGTAAATTGATTTGAAAGATTGATGTGGAGATGATGTGGAGAGCTTGACTAGACTTAAACAAGAATGTTTTTTTTTTTGCAATGTTTTGAGTTTTTTGAGTTTTTAAGTTTTATGCTTTTTCTTGTACTTTTATGTTTTTGAAAATTCAAACTTTATGCTTTTTAGGTTTTTTAAAATTTTATGATATTTTTGGATTTTGAAGTTTTAAACATGCAAAATCTACAATGAAATTATATACAAGACAAAATTCCTAAGGTTTAACTTGGATGGTGTGTCCCCTTTTGGCTACAAATGTGGAAGATTTTAAACACTTAAGCACATCAAACACAAAAAAATCTCTATTCAAGTTTCAACTAGGCTTCATAGGCTCAACTAAGGGAGTGTCCTTGATATACAAAAGGTACATGAGGCTCAAATCCATAGATGAAAGAGAATAATGCCACACAGTTGAGAGGAGATGGTAACCCAAATTTCCACCTTCACTTCCCAAAGGTATTAAAGTTCTTTGGGGATTAGCCAAGAGTGACAAGATTCTACTTCCAAGAGAGGTGTCTTTGGATTCACCTCACGATATTTATACTTCGTTGGAACATGGGAGTTGAGGTCGTCCCTTGAGGTGATCAAATCCCCAATAAGGCCTCCTACAAAAATAAAATAAGACCACATATTTCTTGTACACTCAAGGTCACCCGAAGGTGCGAGAAGAGAGAATACATACGTGATCTTGGGGTTTAAAAGACACTTGTTCATTTTGGATCTCAAATCCAAATGTGAAGGTAAATTTTAAGCCCAATTTGAAAAATAGGTGGAAAATAATTTAAATAGATTGTAAGGCTAAAAATTATTGCAAAATTAGATTCGTATTTTTCTGATAAAGCTTAAAAAAATTTGACTAAAAAACACTTTCATATGCAAAATTTATGAGCATTTGAAGTTGTAAAAGAAAGAGTGAAATTGAATGAGTGCACCTGATTTAAGATAAGGAATTTGATAGAGTGGCTTAAAAATATAGAAATATCACCGAGTCATCTTTCCAACACTTTTTGAATCATCAAAATTGGAGTTGTTTTGCAAAAGTTATTAGCATTTTCGTGAAACAACCTCTTTATGGGTTTTCAAGGATGAAAGGGCTAAGTTTAGCCCCTTAGCGACCAACCCCTGGGTCCCAAGTGATCATAGGATAAAAGAGGGGAGCTGGAAGTTTCAGTAGAGCCCCTGGTTGCCCATATGACCAAGGGTTGAATCCCTGCAGAAAAAAAAAAAACCACTAATTAAAAAAACTTTATATGAAAAAAATTTAAAACTAAAAAGGAAAAAGTAAATGACAAAACAAATATTAAAAATGATAAAAACTTTTGAATTTTAAATCCTAAAGTTTTTGGGCTGGATTTTTTTGTTTTAGTTTTTTCCTTTTTTTTTAAATGCGTGAGGCATATTTATTTTTTATTTTATTTTTTTTATTATAATTGTTTTGGAAGGCAATTTTTTTTTAATGTTTTACTTGAGGCTATCACAATCCCACAGACACTAAAAGCACAGTCCCATGGACTGTGTTAGCCGAGGGCTATGAAGCAAAGCCTGCAGACTGTGCTATTCAAAGTCGTGGGCTATGAAGCACAGCCTGCGAGCTGTACTATTCACAGCCGCATGTTGTGATCTTTTTTTTTTTTTTTTCTCTTTTAAAATATTTTTTTTTGTTCTTTTTTTTTTAAATATTTTTTAAATGTCTTCTTTATTATATATAGATTTTGATACTTTAAAATATAAATAGAAGTATAGAGGTTTAATTTTTATGTTTTTTCAAAATAAAAGATTGACAATAACAACTATTTTTTTTACAAATTTAGGAATGCCAAAAAAGAAAGAGGAAATTTAAGGCATATATACAATGTAAATACTTCCTACAAGTATTTTTTCAATTTGCTTCAGTCCGTGCCGTTGCTTGAAATTTTAGCCCAGAAAGTGATTAAACTGCAGTATTTGAGGGAAAATAAATTAAAAAGAGCGATGCAGAAGTACAAAATCTAGAATGGACAAGTGTTTGTTGGGGGACTGTTTTCATGACATCTTCTCAACAAACATGAATATACGGTTATGTATGACAACATCAAGCATTCGCTGGAGAAACAAAGCCTCCGGTATGTGAAAAAATCTCTACATTCTGTGGGTCAAACATTAGGGAAAGACCTGGAGGAAAGGACCAAACATGTCATTTATGCAATGTTTGATTTTCTAGAGATTCCAAATATTCCAACAATGTTAGCATCAGGTTCGTCCTTTCACACTCCGTCGCAGTCTTTTCATAATATACCTGTTGTCTCAGACCTAAACATTCAACTAGCTGGCATTACAACTCCTGGTTTAAACATGCCTCAAATTTATATTGTTGCCTGGGGTTCTAATTCTCCATCTGGGATTTATAGTGATGGGGATACCAGTATTTTGGTTTAGGAAAGCGAGCCACAAGATTCTCTTCATTCAGATTGGGAGGTCGGAGTCACTGGATGGTCCCTGTGCTTACATTCCAAGTCTACTCCAAGGGACCCCTCTACCATGGAAGAGTAACTCTTGGGCGTTCACTTTTTGGTGTGTAAAGGTTGATTTACTCCCTTGCATTTACATTTTTTTGGTGCAGAACGGGTTGATACAATAGTCTTAATCCCACAACAAAATTCAAAATATGGATTACCAGTTTTTGTGCCAATTTTGTGAGCCCCAAGAACATACGAGTGCAACATTTAGGGTAATACTTTTTTGTTGATGTTGCATTGTCGATTGGTTCTGAAATAGTTTCGAGTGATGGGCACAATAATGCTTAATTGTAAGATTTTAACTCTGATGGAATTGCCTTTGAGTGCTAAATGAGCACGAGTAGCTTGGTCAAAATGTTAATGTCTAGCCATGGATATTTTAGTTTTTGGGATGGTTGTAGAAAGACTTTAATGTCTTTGATGACTAGTAGATCCTTAGAATTCATTATAATAATATTTTGTAATGGGCGAGGAATCTAGGTTTTCTTCCTGGTTCTTTCTCAGATGAGCATTTGAACCAGTTTATATTTTATAAATAATATATATAGTGGCCAGTCCACTTTTGCTTAAAAAACACTTCATACAAGTAGAAAATATTAAAATAAGGAGAGTATAGAGTGTGATATGTCAAAAATCCTCTCTCAGTTGCCCAAAGAACAATGGTGGAGCATTTTTTGTGATTCGTGGCTCCTTGTGAAACTTGATCTCCAAATGCTCTTGAGAAAAACCTTCAACCTACACACTCAAAATTCACAAAAACACATGTTAAAAGGTTTAGTAATGACACGTGAAGTGGGTCCCATCGGGCGTGCTAGAATGTATAACATAAAAAGTGTAATAAAAAAAAACTTAAATAACTAAGCTCATCCTAACATAACCTATGCATACCTCAAAATATGGAAGAAAACATACAAATGTGATTAATAAACATGAGGAAAATAAGACTTAAACTATTCAACACAAATGCAAACCTCCAAAATGAAGAAGTGTGGATGATATTTGTTGATAGGTGGAATGTGGTTGCTCACAAATCCCACAACATGACAATGTGTTGAAGATGGTTGATGAAGTGAGGAGGAAAGCTCTCAATTTGTAGGATTTTGTGGGAAATGGATGGTTTGGATTCAAAGTTGGATGAAGGGCTAGTATTTTACATGATAAATGATGTGGTGATGAGGTGGAGGCCAAGTGGACTTAGGGTTTGACCATTCAAAGGGGGAAATATGCTCACACATGTGTGAGCAACCTTTAAAAGTGATGGGTCATTGACAATGTGTAAGAAGGTGTAAGAGGGCGAGAACACCAAAGTTTCTCACACATGTGTGAGCAACTTGGGAAAGTGATGGCTCAATGACAAAGGTCAAAAGGTGGAAGAGGGTGAGATGACCAAGGTCAAGTTCAGATGTGAAGGGGGAAAATGTGTAAGTGTGTAAGGCTTTATAAGAGAGTGTAAGGCTTTATGTAAGAGGTGTGTAAGATTCACATGTGACTTGTGTTTTGTAAGAGTCACATGTGACTTGGGTTTGCTAATCCATTGATTAGGATTGTGTAAATGATTAGGGAGTGATTAGGTGGGAGATTATGATTGATTAGTGGCAAGGGGGTTAGAAGGATGGGTTAGGTTAGGGAACTGACGCTAGGTGAGGTTTCAAGTTAGGATCCATGTTCTCAAATAGAATTAAATGCAATATTTAATTCCAAGTAGGAGGAAAATGAAATAAGCTAGGTTAGTTTAATTAATATAGGAATTAATTAAACTTTAGGGAAATAGGATAGGATAAGACAAAATAAATATAAATTTATTTAATCAAGGATAGGGGATAAATATGATTCTTAATTAAATAAATGTAAATTTATTTATTAAAGGTAGGATATGGATTATTAAATAAATACTACATGTCTATTTAATTTGGCTAGGATAAGGGAAAATGATAGATTTTGGTGTCTACACTTCCAAATAAACCAACATGTAAAGGAAAATGTAACTGGAGCAGAGCCCCAAACTATACCAAACAATCCCACAAAGGTTCAAGACACCTTCTCAACACCATATAGTGTATGACTCTACTAGAGTTCCCAAAACCCACATACAAGACTAGATTCAATTCCTAGTCTTCACTACCCTTAAGGCATTCTTAAGCCACAACTAGAACCAATAAATATAGGGATGGAATAGGGCTTCTACAAGGTTAGACACCTTAGTTAGATGTAATAAAAGACAAATCCCACACTTACTCAAGTCTGAGACACAATTTGGACACCTATGCCTAAATAGGGCTACAAGGAGCAAAAATGGATTATTTAAGGAAAATTACATGGAAGTCCACCAAGGAAAGTATTGAACACCCTAAAATACTTCAATCTACTAACCAACAACACCCTCCAAGCCATGACTCTTGACCAATCTCCTAGCTCCTGTTGTTCACAATTTTCTCCAAGGCCTAATTGAGCAATTAGGTCACTTTTCCAAAGCAAGTGCCTCAAGTTAGATTCACAATCCAATCCTTCCGATTGGAACACTTTTGGGATCACACAAAACTACTAAATCCAAGGATTTAGGTCTTCATTCTGTATGCACCCTAAATGGTCGCCTAGACTATGGGCACCATTTATCATTTTATCAATTTATCAATTCCTGAATCAATGCTTTGCAACATTTTCAATTCAAATCAATTTCCTTGATCAAATCATAATTAATTCAATTATTTCAATATTTCCCAAGGTTTGATCATTTTTATTTAATTAAAAGATTTAATCTCCCTTTTAATTAAATAAAATTCATCTTATTTAATTAAATAAAATTCCTCCCATTTAATTAAATTAAATTCTTCTAATTTATTTAATTATAAAGAAAACCCCTCTTTTAATTAAGTAAATAAAAATCCCCACTTAAAATACTTTTTTTGATGAAAAAAGGTAATAAATTAAATATAAATTTAAAAAAATCCCTTTTTCCTTCACATCTTCCTAAGTGGTGGGATTTTTGCCTCTTAATCATAGCCTTTAATTTTTGCCTCTTAATCTCAACCATCCATTGCTCTTTAAAAGGAAACCTCTCCTTCTCATTCAAATCGATCTTTTTCATAGTATTGTTATGTTGTAGGTTTGGAGAGAAATTTTGGAGGAGGATTTGAGCATTCAAGCTTGGATATTGCAACTTCTCTATCTTCTTGTCTTCTTCTTCTTACATCCATGACATCCATTTAGATTAAATTCATATTAGCTTAGAATCATGTTTATTTTCATAGATTAATCTTGCATCCATATTTATGCTCATAGATTTAGCCATGCATTGTTATCATTTAGATTAATTTTCTTTCATGCATTACAATCATATAGAATAGATTTCATTTTCATGCATTGAATCTCTCATTTTATGGTGTACTTGCAAGGGCAAAACTGTTGGAGATTTGATTCTGAGCAGTTGATTGATTGTATGTTTGTCATTGATGACAACATATAATACACAGTAGTAATTCTGTATGTACTTATCAGAATGATGATATGAAGACTTGCGTGGATAGATA
>MU226261.1:306685-318253 GCA_018584345.1 Thuja plicata | reverse complement strand
AATGTCAAAGGGGGAGATTGTTGGAGATTTGATTCTGAGCAGTTGATTGATTGTATGTTTTTCATTGATGACAACATATAATACACAGTAGTAATTTTGTATGTACTTATCAGAATGATGATATGAAGATTTGCATGGATAGATCCATGTTGTTGACATGTTTATTATGTTATGTTCATACACGCAGATCCAGATATGATGTTTTAGTAAAGTTATGTAATTTTGTTATTGGCAGTTACAGTTCTGGAAGTGTAACTGTTTAGGGCCGACGTATATAACGTGTTTCTTGAGTTGCACCTATCTTCAGGATATGCATGTATATATTCATGTTTAGTTATGAGTTGATGATATTCATCTAAAGGCACCAAACGTGTTTCAAGAAGATTGCAAAGTTAGAGTTAAATTGGTGAATCTGACTTAGTGAAGCGTTGCGTCTATTCAGTTTATACTTGCGCAGTTGTAATAATGCCTGCGTGCTTAGTAGAGAGGACAAGGATGTTATGAAGAGTTGTCTTATAGGTCTCATGATCTCATACTTTGAGGAATATACTTATAGCATGTCAAAGGTGACACGCTATGTGTGAATGATACATAAAGAGAAGAAAGATGTACAGAGTAGATTATCAGAGTTGGTTCATTCATCAAGAGTCTATGTAAAGAAAAAGTGAAAGATTTTAATAGTCTAGAACTGATCAAGACAGCATGTATACTCTACAATTCATCATCAAATATAGTGCATATCTGTTATATAGAAGGTTGTAGCCTTCACCATCAAGCAGTGAGCTTTTGGACAGTGAGTCCACCACCCCTAATAGGGTTATTTGTAAAAGACTCCTAACAGGGTCTGACCCTTAACTAGGTCACTATACTTATTTCATTGTAAAGTACAACTCCTAACAGGGTTGAGATATATTCTAACAAGGATTACTATAAACAAGTATAGTTCACTGTGGGTGCTAATTCCCACCAAGGTTTTTACCATTTGGTTTCCTCGTAATCAAATTGTGTGTTTTGTACTGTGTTATCTGATTAAGCATTTACTTTGTTGTATTCTGAAGTTAAAGAAGAAAAATAATTAAAGTTATTGATAAATGATTCACCCCCCCCTCTCAGTTATCCTTTGGGACTATTCTAACAAAAACTAGGTCAATCTGAGGGCCTCCATCACACACCTTTGCACTCCGTGACTAGGGAGCTATGAATTGATATTTGAGGCCTCATTCTTGAGAAACCTTGGATGGAATGATTCATAGAAGTATCACACATTTTTGGCACCCACCATGGGGCAGAAGATTTGTTTCCTGTCACATAGCTATTTTTAGTAATTTATTTTTGGATTGTTGAATCTTTCGTCTTTTCTGTACTTGCTATTTTCTGTCTGTAGGGAAATTTTGTGTGAGATTTTGTAGGTTATGACGTGAAATTTTGTTGGATCTGGCATTTTATCGTGTGACTCTATGTATTTCCTCGCACGACTATGCGTGGATTCTCGCATGAGATCCGACACTAGGCTGGGATCTGACCTATTTATGTTTCTGTGCTGTTTGAGCACTTCTTCATGTGGGACTGTGTGTTTCCTCATGTAGCTGAGAACTTCCTCGTGCGGCTCTATGTACTTCCCTGTGTGAGATTCTGTACCATAGATCTGGTTTGCATTGCTATATTTTTTATATCTTAGTTTTTCATGCTAACCACTGATGTTTACTATTTCTGGTGGTTTGTGATTTGCTATTGTTGTTGCTGATTTGGACTTGCTTGGATAAACAACAAAATGATGCACATTGCATTGGATTTGAGATATTTTGTTGATCTCTATAAAATTTGGATTTTGGAAATAAAATGAACATCTCATGTGTTTAGATTGAGTGTTTCTTGCTTTCATAGATCACATTTCCAATTGGTGCTCTAAAATGGACCTAGATTTACTTTCTTGCATATATGTTTCACATAGTAATTAGGCCCTATGAACACTATTTGTGGTGATCTTGAGAGAGTGGGCTTCATTCACTTGTCTTACATGCGAAGCTCTTCTTGACGATAGATCCCCTTGTAGGTAGGGAAGGATTTTTGTTTTTATCTCATTGGTCAACTTGGTTTGGGCTTCAACTTTTGGTAATACTTTCTCTCTTTGGGGAGATTAGTGTCATTTGTTGTTGTGTGAATCTTGAATGAGGTGATTTCAAATTAGTGGGTCAATGAATCATGTTTGCTATGTTTTGGTGAGGTGAAGAGGCTAGAGGATTATGCTCTTTTCCCTTTTGGGAGAATCAAAAACTTGGAACCCTTGAATCTGAACTAAGTCCCCATGTGGTCCATATTGTGAGTCTTCCTTGTTAGAGAGGGTTAACCATAGTGGACATTCCCTTTGTTGGGTAAACTATGTGGATGGAACCTCAAGTGGTAATAGCCATTTTCACCATGGTAGAAACAACCGCTATATAAATGTCCTTGTGGAATAAATCTCCACGGGTGTAGTTTCTTGTGGGTTGTTAGATCTCCTCAGCAAATCCTGATTGATTAAATTCTCAGACTGTGTCAAAACCTCAGTGCGCTGTGATTGGATTTCACCCACTTGAGATTGCAAAAGTTGTAGAGTCAAACAATTACTAAGAACCATAGTGCAACCAACTTTTTATTCTCTAGGACTGTGTGTGTGATTGGGAAAACATTTTGAGAACATACACAAGTAGCATTCTTATGGAGTAGAAATACTATGACACTATCTATGTTCATGTGCAAGGTTGCTTTGTCCCTTGGTCATTATTTGAAGACACTGATTGCTTGAACTCCCTGATTACTATTCTGTGTGCTTGATTCATGATAAAATCTGTTAATTTACCTAGTTGGTCAATTAAAACAATCAAAAACTGAGTTTCAGTTCCTTTCTATTAGAACCCTCGCGCGAGAAAACTGTTTTCTCACACCGTTTGCTGTGTTTCCTCATGCGGCTATGCGAGTATCCTCGCATGAAGCTTGCTGTCAGTTGTTGTTTCATATCACGCCAGTCTATTGTTTTCTCGTGTCACTCTATGCATTATGTCATGCGATCCTGCAAATAATCATGCGAGAGTGCATTTCCTCGCGCGAAACTGCCTGTCAGTGAACTGTCTGCTATCATTTTTGAGCCCGTTTAGCTTGTTGTCTTGTCATTTTCAGTTTTTTGGGTTGATCTGAGTCAGTTTGGATTACTTACCCTTCTGTTAGAAGCTTGTTTAGCTTTGGATTCTTGCATTTTTACCTCTTGGATTAGCAATCTTTGATTTCACAAGTGACCTTGCTTGCCGCTTGGTGAGCTAGAAACCACCCTTGTTGAAAAGATACACCTTTAGATTCTTTGATATTATACTTGGAGAGGTTTGGTAGTCTCTTGTCCATCCACTTTCATACAATTTCAATCTCAATTAATATAATTTGGGTAAGACCATCCTCCTGATCCATATGTGTTAGGGTATTCATCCGTTTATTGGGCACCTCTGTGGCAGTGTTGGCTTACGCCTCTTTGAAATATTCTATCTTATCACCTCTTTTTGGATGAGTTAATGGCTTTTCTATCCTAGTTTGGTACCAACGTCTCTTAGGGTCTTCCTATCAGCTAGTACCTTTTCTTTCATGCTAGTTACAACAAGATATCAAGAAAATCAAGGAAAATGACCTCAAGTGGTTTTTAACTAATTACCCTTAGTTCAAACTCGCCAAAGACATAAGGAAAAAGGACCCATATTTGATCAATCACCTAGGAATATCTTGGAAGTGTGGTTTGATTCCAAGAGTCACCTTAGTGAGTTGGGTACCCCCTTAGTATCTTCTCATTCTTCTATGGATATGAGTTGCACAATGACTCAGAGGGAGAGAGAAGAGAAGGATAAACAGCTTGATGACATGTTTGTGAAGTATAGGAATGTTATTTCATCTGGTGTTTCCTCTCATAATAGTAGACCAACCTCACCTCTTATTTCAAAAAGATATCTAGATGCACAACAAAGGATTTAGAGAGAGAGGTAAGAGACATGCTTATCAAGATAATCAATCACAACATGGAAGCCAAAATGGAGAGCCTTATGATGCTCATGTCAACACAACTTATACCAACAACTTGTTTCAAAATTCAAGACCAAGCTCACCTACCAACTACATGAGTGAAAGACTCAAGATGATTAAGCATGAAAAGAAAGCATTCCAAGATGAACAAGCTCGTAAGGAAGATCAAATTAGATGCCTAGAGTTGGAGAGACAAACTTTGGTAGAAATGGAAAAGAAAGCTTTTCAAGAAGCACAAGATAGGATTTTGGCTCAACAAATCAATGATCCATTCAATAATATGCATGTTAGTGGTAGAAACGGTTCTCCTCCATCCACTCCTCCTAGGACTCCATGAAGTAGGAGACATTCAAGATCACCATCACAATCTCCTAGCCCTAGAGGAAGAAGAGACTCAAGACATGATCATCAAAGAAGAAAAACACCTCCTAGGAACTCAAGGCCACCTTCACGATGTGCTCATTATGGTTCACAATATGGGGGTAGTAGCTCGAGCTTTGCTCATACCTCCCAAGATTTCATGAAAATGCAATAAGAGCCACTTTTTCAATGATGTGTGGAGACATATGTGGAGCAAAACAAGGATAAGCTCCTAGAGAGTCTAATCAACAAGGGTGCTAAAGTCCCTTACAACTTTGACGTGGATAGAAAGATTAAGAAACAAGGTCCATCCCGAGAGGAGAAGCTTGATGAAATGCAAAGAAAAATAGACAAGATGTCTGCACCTAATAATTCTTTCTCATTGGACTCAATTTGTCCTAATCCTTTTGATAAGAGTGTTGACATGAAAGAATTTCCTAGAAAGGTTGAAATTCCTCAATATGACAAATATAATGGGAGTGGAGATCCACATGATCATGTATGCCAATTTTATACCACAAGTTTTGAGTTCCATCGAGATGACTCTTATCTCATGAGGTTGTTCCCACGAAGTCTTAAGGGTCAAGAAATGGAATGGTTTACTAAGATAACTCCCCCTGTTTTAAGACTTTCAAAGAGCTTGTTCATAGATTTGTTCAACACTTTGCATACAATGTTTCTAGATCTCTCACTTTGTTGGACCTATGTAGCTTAAAGTAGAGTCAAGGAGAATCCTTTGTTACCTTCTTGCAAAGGTGGAGATGAAAATGCTCTTGCTATTCTAGAACCATTCCTGATAATGAAAAGATTGACATTCTTGTTAATAATTTGGTCCCCAAAACGCGGTATGAAGTTAAGAAAATGGTTTTTGATTCATTTGACACCATGGTTGAGACTGCATGTCATATTGAGGATGTTTTAAGAGAAGAAGGAATTTTGACTAAACATGGAAATAACAACAACAATAGTCAAAACAACAACAACTCTAACAAGGATAAGGGGAAGAACCAATATTCGAATAGGAACAAACAAGTAGTTAATGATGGAGTTGTGGATTCCTCCCAACCTAAAGATCAACTGGTGCTTCACTTATCTAGTAATATTCAAGCTACAAAGATCAATACATCCACTCAACAAGAAGGTAAGCCAAGTTACCAAGGTACGCCTAGAAGTGAAAAATGTCAATTTGCAAAATTTGGTGAGACATATGAGAAAATTTTGAAGAAGCTTATTGATAACAATTTGGCCCATCCTCAAGATGCTACAAGTTTTCGTATACCTGCAGTTAAACCACATTGGTGGAAGGAAAAATCTTATTGCATATTTCATAATGGTATTGGACATGACATTGAACATTGCTACAAACTCTGGCATATTATTCAAGATCTCATTGAGAATGGACAACTTACAGTAGATGGATTGAACACCAATGCCGATCATAAGAAATTCAAAGATACTTTTTCCAAACATGAAAAGGGGGAGACCTCTAAACCTAAGAATGGAAAAGATGAAGTCAATTATACTTATACAGATGCAGAGAATACTATCAACATCCTTGAATTTGTGGAAGAAAATGTTAACATGATGAGTGGAAGAGATCCTTATGGTTATGATCTAGATGAAGATTCTCCTCCTATTTTTGATAAAGAACCTATTGTGGTGCTAAGGGGTCCCAACTATAGAAGGGCATCTCAAGCCCTTAATGCTGTTACCCAAAGTCAAGTCCTATTGTTATTAAAGGACCCAATTCAAGTCAATCTAATAAACCTAAGCAAGTGGCGTCCAAGCCTGTCACCTTGAAACCAGCTATTAATCCTAAGTCAAACTACAATCTTGTTGATTAGTTACAAAGAACCCCCGCTCAGATTTTGATCTTTGAGCTCTTAAAGTTTTCTCCAAGACATAAGCAAATCCTTGAGGATGATTTGCATACAGAAAATGTCCCCCAAAACTTAGATATTGATCAATTCCAGAATATGGTTAATCACATTGCTACCCCTCATTACCTTACATTTTCAGAAGATGATGATAAAGCTTTGAGCCATCCACACAATCTTTCCCTTCATATTGAGGTCATGATCCATAGAACCTGTGTTAGGTGCGTGTTGATAGATGGGGGTGTTGGGCTTAATATTTGTTCTTTTAGTCTTTTCAAAGAATTGGGTTAATCTGAAGAAGTTATAGATACCAGAAAAAGGATTACTATCAAAGCCTATGATGAGGTAGAAATAAGTTCCAAGGGGTTGGCCATCCTTCCTGTTAGGATTGGCCATGTTCAAAAGGATATTTTGTTTCAAATAGTTGATGTTGGACCCCTTGTGTATAATATCTTACTTGGTAGACCATGGATTCATGACATGAAAGCAGTGTCGTCTACCTACCATCAATGTGTTAAGTTACCCTACAATGACATAGAGATTTGTATACCTGGGGATAACACTTTATCTATTAATTCCATTTTAGCAGGGGCTCATGTTCCCCTCAATAGAGAAGCAGAAGATTTTGATGCCACATTGGCTGAATGCAAAGACAAGCTTAGAATGATAGACCTTGGTATAGGGGGGTATCAACTCAACTCCCTCACAACATTACCAGTTTCACCTCGGTCTTATGGAAAACCTTCAAAAGAAAATAAACCTTCCTCTTCACCCATGACTTTATTTGGAAAATTTGTAGAATCATCAGTGCCTATACAAAATGAGAAAGAGGAAACATTTGTTAGAGACTGGATCTATAGAGAAGAAAAGTATATGCACAATGAGAACTTTTCTCCCTCTCCTAAAGCTTATGGAAGAGGGTATACTTTTGTTAGAAAAATGGGCTATCCTAGATATGGTCCTCTTAATCACAATTTTGATGCTAGGTCTGAACCTCTTGATCATGCTAAATTTGGATGCAAGTCTAAGAAACCATTTGGCCTAGGATTTGAAAAATGCAACAAGAATACTAATCCTCTCTTTGAAAGGTTGGATAGTGACGATGAACCAGAGTATGTGCCTAATCTGACAAACCAACAAGATATGTGTGAAGATTGGGTCCCTTCCACTACTCTCCTTTGGGGAGATTCAGATATTTCAGTCACCCATGCATCAATTGCAACTTTAGAACAAGAATCAGATATAGAAGATCCTTTGAGAGAGCATCAAAGAAAGAATCTTGTTCATTTAATGGAAAGAGAAAGTGCTAATTTTGATGAAACTGGACCTTCTACATCTTGATTTCCCAAGTCATCATGGTGTAAGCATCCTAGTCGTAGGTCAGATATGAGTTCTAATGAGTATGAATGGGACTCTTTTTCGGAGCCCTCCATAGTTGATAGAGATATTGATGTTGTTCACACTTATAGTTTTCAATCTGAGGTAGCTAATGAGTCACATGTAGGATTAGAGGTTTTGAACCCACATGTTGCCTTAGTGGACAATTCTTCGCTTGTTAGGACGAATCCTGATTTGGGTAGCTTAGAGGGATACTTGATAGACTCTGATTCCTCAGTCACCAACGATAATATTATTCACATTTATAACCTTGAACCAGCCTTGGACCTACCTCTTGTTCATCCTGACCTTATTGATTGGTCCCAACACTATCAAGAACCTGAGCTTTTAACATTCCAAAATGATTATGAGATAGCTTGTTATCTAAATGCCATTGAGCCCGTAGTCTCTTCCACCAGTGAACTGGCTACTGTAACCACCTAAATTTGGTATGTTCTGACTATAGATGCTATTTTCCCTAAGTGTGATCATACCCCCATTTATTTCCAAACGACCCTATTACTGCTTGGCATAAATCTTTTAAAATCAATTTAATGTCCTAGGTGATTTTTATCACTAAATTATATTAACTATTATAGCCATACAATTCAAATCAAGTGAAACCAATTAAATCAAATCAAATTCAAAATATGGCTATAGTATTTAATTATAAAGGAATTAAATAAATCCCTAAATCAATTATCCACTTGCAAAATAACCCCTTCCCCTAGCGTATTTAATTTAATTAAAATGGCTATAGTCCCCTTAATTATTAAAAAGCAATAAAATGCTTAAATAATTAATTCCTATATTTTAAATGAATTAAATAAGTTTAATTCATTTCATTTATATTCCCTTAAACCCCAACCTAACCTATCTCAACCACCTCTACCCTGGGTTCTAACCCATCCCAACCTATTCCTTCTTGCTAATCTAATTCTAATCCTAATTCTAGCCTAACCCACCTCCTAATGTTTTCACATTCCATTAGGGAATGATTAACAACTCCACCCACTTGAGAAAGTCAAGGAATCTCAAGACTCCTTTCTCAAGTCCACCTTCTCAAGTCATCCTTCCCATGTTTCTTTAAGGCTTTCATTAATGCCTCATTAATGAAGTTGTCTTAAGTCCATGTCTCTCCCATGCCTCATAAATGCCTTGAGCATTAATGACTCTTACACCACCATTAATGAGTCCCTCAACTCATTAATGAGCCTCGTCTCCCCTCTCTCTCTCTCTCTCCCATTCTTCTATAAATAGAAGCCATTTTTGAGAGTAAACAAGCCTTCATCTCATATTACAAATGCATTGTTATGCTGTTAGATTAAACTTAGACTCATATTTCATTTCATAGTTTATGCTTTTGCATTTTTATTATCTTCATTCTTAGAGCTAGAATACATGCTTTCTCATCATTTAGCTTGTTTTAAATTAAAATCCTTCATGCTAAGTCGTATATGTCACTGATAGTAGCATAATTTGAGGGCTATTATGTTACTAATCACACTCTTCTTAGTTAGAAGGCAATAGGTTGATATTAGTTTGTTTTATATGCTTATCTAACCTTTTTGAGCTAATGCAATGATCTATTGAAGTGTTGTGTCTGTCTTATCAGGTACAAAATATACACACACATTTCTGGCGCCCATCGTGGGGCTCGATTTTCAACTTGGCCTCATTTTCTATCATTTTTTCACTAATTTGCATGTCCAAAATTCTGTTACAGGCTCATTTTTTACCATTTTGGATCATATCCGGGATACACCATCGCACTGCAGTAAACAAGGCTCACATCCAAGATTTCCCAGATTATTTCTGGTTTAGGCTCGCATCTGGTTAAAATTTTTGCACACTTCGTTTGCCTAAACTCTAACATTTTGACAAGTTGTGTTTTTGGTATCTTGCAGCCTAATAAGTGTTTGAAGGTTGTTCTTGAAGGTTTTCATGGGAGTTAAAATAAATAGATACTAACTTGGTTTTTTAGGTTGCCCAATCCTCATCTTGACCTCTATTTACTTGCTTTCAAAATTAAGATACATATTCTAATTTATCACTAAACTGACTAGAGGATTATTCTCTTTTCCTTTTAAGGAAAATCAGAAATGCATACATCAGTTTATGGATTGAACGAAATTTGAGGTTAACTGAAAAAGAAAACACATCACCTAATTCTTTTTGGATCAGTAAATGGACAACACAAATCATTAAATATTGTGGTTCAAAGAACAAGTTCAATCGTATAATTCCTTTTTGGTCAGAAATTGAAAAAGCAAACTCTTTAAAACATTGTGGTTAATTGAACAAGGCAAAATTTCCTTTTCAAGTAATTATGTTTTCTTTAAAATAGGAACGCCTAAATTGAGCTCAACATAGCTTGAAGGAACAAACATTGCTTTACATGTTTTGGGAGAAAATAGCTTAGATTAGGAGAGTATGCTCTTCTTCTTCAGAATAATCAGAAATCTAGACATCCAAAGCTCGCCAATCCTTTGTATGCTTATTCAATAGTAGAGGGCCTGCCGGTTGAGGAAAAAATCTCTTGGAAATGACCCAAGTGAGGACAATTTATGCCAACCCTTCCAACTCACTATAAATAATTGCTTCCTCTTAGGCTAAAGCCTCAGAAGACAGAGCCAGTTTTGTTCTTGGAATTTTGACATCATTCCTTGAACATATTTGGGTATATGTAGAGTGGAGCCGCTTGAATCTTGCTTGCAAGACTACATATATTTAGGTACTCATAGGGCTATATGCCTAAATTTTGCCTTGTGCAATTCTATGGGGGACAGTTTTGAACAGATTGCCTGATAATCTACAACAAATTCAACTGAAAGAATTCCTGATTCATCCACGAAAGGGTGATAATATTTGTGCAAGGCAAAAAGTAATTTCCCCAAGACACTCATCATATTGTGCCCTCACTTGCATTTTGAGTTGGCTAATACAACATCATAACTGGAGCCATTGTGTGCTTGGTGATGGCTACATTCTGATTAGCATTTGAGTGTGTACCTGAGTCAATGAGCAAATATTTTCATCCTCCACCTAGAGAATAGGAAAAACATGTGTGTCTATTTCACCTCCCTAACAATGCAAATCTATTGGACGTGTTTGAAAAGACATTAAAGAGATAAAACTCCTCAAAAATAAACAAAAAATTTCAAACCCTAGAGTACAAGTGTTTTTCACGCATTACGATACCTCCTAACACAATTTGGAAACAAACAACTTCATGCACTTTGAAAATGAACTTTTCAGAACTGACAAAAGACATCATAAGATTGCATCCCAGATTTCCCAGATCGCATTTGGTATTTAAGATCGCATATGGTATGCTAGCTTGCATATGGTCAGCAACCAATCGCATTTAGGATTTAGGCTTGCATATGGTCAGCAACCAATCGCATTTAGGATTTAGGCTTGCATCTGGTGTCATTAGAGGCTCGCATCTAGGAGCTCATATTTAGGACAGTGGGCACTTGCAAGATAAATTCTTAGAAAGTCTCAGTTGATTAAGATACCCTTTTGGCTCTTTAGCTGGTTCCTGTTGTCTCTTCTGGTCTCCTTGTTGAAATTTTAAAACTTTTTCAAAATGTCTACCTTGCATGCTCAGTCAGTCTTTCACGATCAGTTCAATACATGTGGTCTACCCACTTTCTACCAACAACTTGGTTCCCAGCTCACTATCAGGGAATTCTAACCCTCTAAAGCTGGAATCATTTACATCCACCAACAACAAACAGTTACTTCTACCTAGACACGCCCACTTGAATGGTTTGGAACACTTACTTGTTAGGAATAAGGTGTCTCAACCTTGGATAATTCCTATTCTTATTATTTATTTTGTAAACTGTATTTCTTGCAAATAATGTTGATGTGTCGGCATCTTGAATTGTGTGTAAGGAGATCATGGCTA
>MU226261.1:239776-277939 GCA_018584345.1 Thuja plicata | reverse complement strand
CATTTTTATTTAATTAAAAGATTTAATCTCCCTTTTAATTAAATAAAATTTATCTTATTTAATTAAATTAAATTCCTCCCATTTAATTAAATAAAATTCTTCTAATTTATTTAATTATAAAGAAAACTCCTCTTTTAATTAAATAAATAAAAATCCCCACTTAAAGCACTTTTTTTTATGAAAAAAGGTAATAAATTAAATAAAAATCCCTTTTTTCTTCACATCTTCCTAAGTGGTGGGATTTTTGCCTCTTAATCATAGCCTTTGATTTTTGCCTCTTAATCTCAACCATCCATTGCTCTTTAAAAGGAAACCTCTCCTTCTCATTCAAATCGATCTTTTTCATAGTATTGTTATGTTGCAGGTTTGGAGAGCAATTTTGGAGGAGGATTTGAAAATTCAAGCTTGGATATTGCAACTTCTCTATCTTCTTGTCTTCTTCTTCTTCTTCTTGCATCGATGGAATCCATTTAGATTAAATTCATATTAGCTTAGAATCATGTTTATTTTCATAGATTAATCTTCCATCCATATTTCCTTTCATATATTTAGCCATGCATTGTTATCATTTACAATAATTTCCTTTCATGCATTACAATCATATAGAATATATTTCATATTCATGCATTGAATCTCTCATTTCATGGTGTACTTGCAAGGGCAAAACTAGGTCAATCTGAGGGCCTCCATCACACACCTTTGCACTCCATGACTAGGGAGCTATGAATCAATATTTGAGGCCTCATTCTTGAGCAACCTTGGATGGAATGATTCATAGAAGTGTGACACACTTTCATCACACACATTCTATCCCTAGCCCAATTTGTTCATCAAAAACCAAATTCTGGATAGTCACATCTAGATGCCTGTCCAGAGGTTTTAATGTTTCCTCCCTCCATCAACTACCTCCTTATCTATGACCAAAAAGGTATTAAATTAAATCCTCCCTCCTTTCTCTCCACCAAGGCTTATAAGTTTCCCATGGTGGATTCTCTGGGAAAGAGGAATTTTGTCTCAAACCCCTAGTTAGGGCTCTCCTATGACCAGTGGTTAATCAAAATTGGATAACTTTTGATCCCCTTCACTTCAAGCCTTCAACCACTTGAAAAATTCACATAAGACACAAGACCAACTTTTGGAATCCTTCAGTGGTGCATTGGGATCCGTACAGATCCATACAACTTAGAAATACAGTTGAAAATACAGAAAATAGTTGAATTTTATTGATTTCAATATCAAAAATTTGCAATAGATTCACTCTACCCATGGAGTAAGGTTTTTAAACATTTTCATACATCTCCCAAATAGTTCCAACTGACAAAATTGGTTGTGAACATTGGGATTCAAAAGTTGCACTTTTTGGCAAGAAGTTGCATTATGCAACTTTGACAACATTGACAACATTTGACAACTTTTGTAAAAATTTGTCTAATGTTACTAAACTTAAAATTTTTTTGTCTAGACTTCACAAAAGACCTTAGAAAGGTTAATTTAACATTTTCACCTTAGAAAGGTTAATTTAACATTCTATCCTAATCTACCCAATTTTGTCCAAGAATGACTAAGGTAGACAACTAGGTTTATAACATTACCTAGTGTCCCCTTGTCTTGCAATTAGGACTTATTGATGACATTGGATCCAAGATCCAATCAATACGATAACCCTTTGTTCTTGGGTCCACTAGTGTGCATATGGTGGATGAATTTTGGGTTGCTTCTCCACCACACTCCCAAGGTGCATTAATCTCAAGTCCTCTTGAGATGAGGTCTTCTAAACCGGAGCCATGCCTATGAATTTCTTGCTCATCCATCCATACAGATTATTCCTTAGGACTTCCTTTCCACTTGACCAAATATTTCTTATAAACATTCTTTATTGTTTGTTTGATAATGTTTGCGTCCAAGATCTTCTCAAGCTTCTTTAGTACATGAGAGGGTATTCCTGCAACATCTTCTTCAAGTTCTTCAACTTGCACTTTAGAACTTGCATTCACATCACCTTTATAGGGGGTTATATCACAAATATTTAATATAGGGGAGATACCAAGGTGTGAGGGAAGTTCAATCTCATATGCACTCAACCCATTCTTCTTCAATACTAGACAGGGTCCTACTTTCTTCATGCGTAGTTTAGTGTGCTTTCCCTTAGGAAATCTTTCCTTCTTCAAATATGCCCATGCCAAGTCTCCAACCTACAACTGGACATCCCTCCTATGCTTTTCCTTAGCTTGTTTATACTTGTCTGCACTCTTCTCAAGTGCCAATCTCACTAATTCATGAATTTCTTTCATACTCTCTGCAAACTCTTCTCCATGAGCATTGACTAGAGTTTTTGGTGGAAGTTCTCTGAGTTCCAAGATGCCTCTTGGACTTTCCCATACACAATCTAAAAAGGGCTCTTCCCTGTGCTCCTATTGACTGAGACATTGAAAGCAAACTTTTCTTGGTGTAGGACTGAATCCCACTTATCACCATACTATTTTTTTAGACACCTAAGTAGGTTGCCAAGTGATTTGTTGACAAATTCTATCTTCCTGTCTATTTTTGGATGGTAGGTAGAACTAAAGCTTAGATTGGTCCCTAACCTTTTCCATAAGTTCCTCCAAAAGTGACCAATAAAATTTACATCTTTGTCAGATAAAATGGTTTGAGGTAAGCCATGTATCCTCATAATTTATTTGAAGAATAAATTTGCAATAGATGATGCATAATTTGTACTTTTACAAGGGATGAAGTGGGTCATTTTACTAAACATGTCCACTATCACATAGATTCTATCATACACCTTTTGTTTTCTAGGTAATCCCATCACAAATTCCATGCTACAACTCTCCCAAGGCCGTGTAGGAATAGGTAGAGGTTGATACAATCCTGCATTTGTAGATGTTCCCTTGGCCCTCTGACAAATGGTGCATGTCTCCACAATCCTCCTTACTTTAGTCTGAAGTTTTGGCCAATAATAAAACCTTCTCACCTATTCCAAAGTTTTATCCAAACTAAAATGTCCTCCCATGCTACCTGCATGCATCTCCCTAATGATGTTCTCCCCAATTGAACACTTTGGGATGCATAACTTGTGTCCTTTTAATAGTAGACCATTTTAGATAAATTAATCTGCATACTCAACATGATAAGCCTCAAAAAATTTAGACTATACTTTATAAATAATACTGAAATCCTCATCATCCTTATACATATCCTTCAATGAATCAATACCTACACTTTGAAGTTGAATTTCTTGCACTGTTAGAGTCCTTCTACTCAATGTATCTGCCGCCTTATTGGAAACTCCCTTCTTGTGTTTTATTGAAAAGGTGTAGGCTTGTATTGATTCCACCCATTTCATATTTTTGTGGTTTAGTTTCTCTTGACTGTTTAAGAAACTCAATGCTTGGTTGTCTATGAAGGAAAGAAATTCTTTTGGCATGAGGTAATGCCTCCATTTCTTCAATGATTGGACTAAGGCATATAGTTCCAAGTCATAAGAGGAGTATTTCCTCTTTGCTTCATTTAGTTTCTCACTGAAAAAGGCTATAAGCCTCCCTTCTTGGCTCAAGACAGCCCCTATAGCTAGGTTAGAAGCATCACATTCAATAGTAAATATCTTTTGAAAATCATGAAACACTAGGATAGGTTTATCCATTACCTTTTTCTTAAGAATTTGGAAGGCTTCTTCTGCATCTTTGATCCACACAAACTTGCTCTTCTATCCACCCTTAATGGTTTCAAGGATAGGAGCACACAGCTGACTAAAATTCCTAATGAACTTTCTATAAAAAGATGCAATCCCATGAAAACTCCTAAATTCAGTCATTGTCCTAAGAGAAGGTCAATTCAAGATGGCTTCTCCCTTCTCATGGTCCATTTTTATGTTCCCTCCTGAGATCACAAATCCCAAATATACAAGCTCTTCCTACATAAAAACACATTTCTCCAAATTTATAAAAAGCTACTCTTCATGCAATCTCTTTAGGACCAAGTTAAGATGTTCCAAATGTTTTTCCTCATTCTTTCTAAAAATAAGGATGTCATCAAGGTGCACTATGCAAAATTTTCCAAGGAATGGTTTGATCACTTCATTCATAAGCCTCATCAATGTGCTAGGAACATTTCACAAGCCAAAGGGCATCACTCTCCACTCATACAAGCCTTCATTGGTTTTAAAAGCAGTTTTCCATTCATCACCAACCCTAATCCTAATTTGGTGGTAGCCACTTTTCAAATCCACATTCGAATATTACCTTGCACCTCCTAAGCAATCCAATAGCTCCTCTATCCTAGGCATAGGAAACCTATACCTAATTGTGATTCTATTTATTCCTCTAGAATCAGTGCACAACCTTCATGTGCCTTCCTTCTTAGGAGCCAAAAGAGTAGGTACTACACAAGGACTAAGACTCTTTGTTATCAATCCCTTATCTAGGAGTTCTTGGATCTATCTTTCCATCTCCTTATTTTTCTTTTGGGTCAACTTATATGTTTCCTTGTTTGGTAGAGTTGCTCCTGGAATCAAGTCTATATTGTGGCTTATATCTCTGATTGGGGGTAATTCATTTGGAAAATCCTTTGTTACAATGTCTTTGTACTATTCAAGTAGGTCTTCTACTTCTTTATGGCCTACTCTTCTTAGGGGTTTCACTTCTTTCTCAACCTTCTTAGGTATGTCATCCTTAGGTAAAATTACTAAGGCATAACAAGGGGTCTTTTCTTCTTTCAAAGTTTTCAAAAACTCTTTTTCTCCTACAAATAAAAATTTAGGATCCTTTTGCTCTTCTGCAGAATTAGACAGGGGTAAGAAAGTTACCTTTTCTCCTTTGTATTTGATTGAATAGGTTTTCAATCTTCCATCATGGTGAGCCTCCACATCATACGGCCAAGGTATCCCAAGTAGGAAATGGCAGGCATCCATGGGAAAAATGTCATAGAGAACCTTGTCTTTGTACTTTCCAAGTTGGAACTCCACCCATGTTTGCTCTTCTATGATAGTCTATTGGTTCTTTGTGAGCCATGAAACCTTTTAAGGGTTTAGATGTGGTACCCTTCTCAACTTTAGTTTCTTTACTGCTTCATCTGACACCAAGTTGTTCATAGACCCACTGTCAATCACCATCTTGCAAAATTTGTCTCCCACCTTGCAGGTGGTTCTGAATAGACTATTCCTCTGAGGAGGTTCTTAAGTGCTTGGAACCTTCAACAATTTCCTCCTCATCATGAGGACTTCTCCTTCCTCATGTGGTGCATAAGACTCATGTGTATTGTCTCCTTTGTTCTCTTCTTCCCTGACTATATTTTCCCTTCTCTTTGCCTGATTACTTGCCTTCTCTAGACACTTGGATGCTAAGTTCCCTTGTTGGTTACATCTATAACACCTTGGAGGTCCTAAAATTCTTCCTCCAAACCTTCCCCTTGAATCTCCTCTTCTCCCTCTATAGGAGCCTCTAGAACTAATTTCTCCAAAAGAGTTCTCTTGACTGGTTCCTTCAAAGTTCCTAGGAGTTTGTCCTCTCCCATTATTTTTTCCTCTTCCTCTATTGCCAAAGTCTCTTTGGCCTCTTCCTCTTCCACTCTTCTCTTGCCTCCTCTTGAGATTTTTCTCAACTTTCAATGCTAATTGATAGCATTTTTGGACAGTAGTAGGGGAACATAAACTTAGTTCATCCTAAATGTTTATCCTTAGCCCTTGCACATACCTAGTAAGTTTGACACTCTCTGGTTCCAATAACTTATATTTCATGGTAAGTTTATGAATTCTTCAATATAGCTTGAGATCTCCATCTCCTTTTTCCTCAAACTTTGTCTCTTCCTTTGAAGTTGGACTTCATAGTCTTCAATCACATAGGCTTCCTTCACCAAGGTCACCATCTTCTTCCATGTGCCCAATGGATTCTTATCCATATTCACCCTCTCTACTTGAGTGAATTTCCACCAATCTAGGGAAGATCCCTTCAACTTGGACTTTGCTATCTTAACTTTCTGATGCTCTTGTATCTCCTCACAGGCAAAGAAACTAGTGAGTGCACCAATCCAATCCATGACTTCTTCTAGATCCATCTTCCCACTATAGAAAGGTATATCAAGTTCACTATCTTCACTGTCCATGGTCCTTCTCTCCATGGATTTCAAAGTCTTCAAGAGAAGCCTCTGTTCTGTAGGGACTTCTTCTTCATCCTCCTGCCAAGGGGTTTCTTCATCACTCCCCTCCTCTTCAACTCCAGAGTTTCCACTACTCCCTCTCTTGACTTGTTCCTTGAGTCTTTACATTTCCTACCTCATCAAATTCCTTTCGACATCATGTTCTTTCACCACTCTCAATAGTTCTTCATTGGTAATCCTATTTGGAAGTTCACTGTCTTCTCCACCATCCAACATGGTTGCAACTTGTCTTCCTCCAAAGATCTACTAGTTGTTCTAATACCACTTGGAGAAGAGCCCTAAACTATACCAAACAATCCCATAAAGGTTCAAGACACCTTCTCAACACCATATAGTCTGGAACTCTACTAGAGTTCCCAAAACCCACACATACATGACTAGATTCAATTCCTTTTCTTCACTACCCTTAAGGCATTATTAAGCCACAACTAGAACCAATCAATATAGGGACGGAATATAGGTTCTACAAGGTTAGACACCTTAGTTAGATGTAATAAAAGACAAATCCCACACTTACTCAACTCTAAGACACAATTTGGACACCTATGCCTAAATAGGGCTACAAGGAGCAAAAATGGATTATTGAAGGAAAATTACATGGAAGTCCACCAAGGAAACTCTTGACCACCCTAAAATACTTCAATCCACTAACTAACAACACATTCCAAGCCAGGACTCTTGACCAATCTCCTAACTCTTGTTGTTCACAATTTCCTCCAAGGCCTAATTGAGCAATTAGGTCACTTTTCCAAATCAAGTGCCTCAAGTTAGATTAACCTTCCAATAATTCCAATTGGAACACTTGTGGGATCACAAAAAACTGCTAAATCCAAGGATTTAGGTCTTCATTCCATCCCTAGCCCAAGTTGTGCTTCAAAAACCAAATTTTGGACAGTCACATCTAGATGCCTATCCAGAGGTTTTAATGTTTCCTCCCTCCATAGAATTCCTCCCAATCTAAGACCAAAAAATTATTAAATTACATCCTCCCTCCTTTCTCTCCACCAAGGCTTAGATTTTTCCCATGGTGGAGTCTTTGGGAAAGAGGAATTTTGTCTCGAAACCCTAGTTAGGGCTCTCTTGTGACCAGTGGCCAATCAAAATTGGATAAATTTTGATCCCCTGCACTTAAATCCTTAAAACCACTTGAAACATTCACATAAGACACAGGAAATTTTTTTGGAATCCTTCATTGGTGCATTGGGATCCATACAGATCTGTACAACTCAGAAATACAATTGAAAATACATAAAACAATTGAATTTTATTAGTTTCAATATCAAAACTTCACAATAGATTCACTCCACCCATGGAGTAAATTTTTTCAACCTTTTCATACATCTCCCAAATATTTCCAACCAACAAAAGTGGTTGTGAATGGGATTCAAAAGTTGCACTTGTTGGCAAGAAGTTGCATTATCCAACTTTGACAACATTGACAACATTTGACAACTTTTGTAAAAAGTTGTCTAATGTTACTAAATTTTCAAAGTTTTGTGTCTAGACTTCACAAAAGACCTTAGAAAGGTTAATTTAAATTTTTCACCCTTCATTAGGTTCCCTATACTATTCTAGCCTAATCTACCCAATATTGTCCAAGAATGAATAAGGTAGACAACTAGGTTTATAACATCACCTAGTGTCCCCTTGTATTACAATTTAGGACTTATTGATGACATTGGATCCAAGATCAAATCAATACCCTAACCCTTTTTTCTTGGTTCCACTGGTGTGCTTATGGTGGATGAATTTGGGGGTGCTCCTACACTAGTAACATAGAAGAAAAGTAAAACATGCATCCAAAAATGCAACACAAGGAGACCAATATTTTTTCATGGAAACCCTTGGTTAGAGGGAAAAACCATAGTGGGAATTAGTACCCACAAATATCACTAGTTCAACAATAAGATCTGGCATGTTAGGAGCATTACATCACCCTATTAGGGGCATACCTGGTTAAGAGTATCTATAACCTAATTAAAGGTTATTACAACAACCCATTTAAGAAATACTTGATTAAGAGACTTAAAACTACTTCTGAGAGTCACCCTTTTAAATTATTTAACCTATGGACCTATTAGGATCTTGAATACCATGTTAGGAGTAACCTTGTTAAATGATTTTGATTGCAAGCCTGTTAGAACTTTCCTTGAGTAGAAAACTTAAAGAATGACCCGATTATGACACCTTCTGCCTGACAAATCCACTTTTGTACTTCTTATTGTGTTGTTCTAATTGCACTAACACTTCTGCACTTCTCCTTCAATGATCGCAATCACCACATCACAAATTAACAACCCTAACTTAACAATTTTTCATCCTTTTATATACCTTTTCAAGTTTATAACAAACCCTAAAACATTTTACAAGTCGGATCCAAAATTCCATTCAAATATATATAAGAGATCATACTAACATAGGAAATTGAAACCTTCAATGTCGGCCCTCAACAATAAAATTCAAAAATAAATCGATTATTGACGAATATTTTACCACAACCTCGATTGAACCAATTTGACTAGACCGGTTGACTGTTCTTTCTGATATCGCTGGTGTTTGCCTAAAATTTCCATGTGTACCCCAAATCAGCTTGAGCGATCATAGATGTAGGTAAACATGACTCTATAGATACTTCTTGATCAATCACACCATCTAAATCCTCAATATTATCACTGCACATCAAATTTTATATCACAAACTTTGTAATCACCGATACACTAGATACTTAGAAAAATCCTCATGAAATCACCTTCACCACGAGTAAATAATATTAGACCTATGAAATATACTTATTTCTAGCAATGAAAATGCTATAAAATCCACTACATGATCATCTTCATCATATGCCAACAATCTCCTCCTCTGGCATTGATGGCAACACTTAGGAAAAAAATAAAAATGCTAAGTGTCTAACATTGCAAAAATAAAATCATTCAAGTACAAAGCTTTAAGTAATAATAACTCCCCCTTAGGAACTCACCCTAAGGTAATTAAAAATAGATCATGCAATGTCATGTAACATATTGCACTGCTATATCTATACTATTTCCCAACAAATACTTAGTTAATTTTTACACTCTAAACTACTCCGCGTTTGACAACAATGACAAAGGTATACAATATATAACCAAAATTTAAAAATTTTATTGATAGAGAGTAGCTTACAACTGTTACAATCTACTAAATACATCAAGGAAATTTGTCTTTAAGACCTGCAGATCATTCTCTCATATCTTCTTGACTAGATCATCTTGTACGGTAGATTTTTATGTGTTTGCTTGTTTTTCGTGTTGTGTTTCCTATGACGCGCTGCATGTTACATGTTTTTTTATATTTATTTAAATTAACCTTTTTGCTCCATTAGCGCAAGGTGATAAAGGAATTGGAATGTCATAAAAATTCTTCTATTTGTCATTGCATTTTATATTGTGCATGTGCTACTACTCGTAAATGTGCCTTCGTCTTGTTTGCTTGGGATGATGCAAAATGGTAGCTACCTATTCTTTTTTCTCTCTGTGATGCCAACCCAAAAATACTCTTCTTTGAATCTCATACATCATTTTCTTCCATTGCGCTTGTAGCTTTAGTACCTTTGGGGGATTGTGACATAATTTTTATTTACATGAGCTATCATATGATCTACTAAGCCCGGAGTTGGTAGATCCCTTTCATGCTATCTTTTTTCATGTGCTAATTTCCCTTGATTTGTCCTTTCTTGGGGGAATTTCACTTTGGAAATTTCTCTCATGGATGTATGTATGATCCGTTAAAGCTATTTCCCCCGTTATGGCATATGCAATTGCTTTAATGTGGGGCATACACTCTACTCACTTTTCACATGCGTAGAAACACACACACACACACACACACACACACACATTTAATGCTATTATTTCAATTGATCTTAAGAATGATCCCCATTTTTCATTCGGTCCTCAGACTGATCGTGCATACTTGTTCCTTGACTAACCATCCTACTTTGATCGCTAGGGAAGCTTAGCTTCCCTTAGGACGGATCGTTGTGTTGTTGGATCCATTATTGTAAGTAATTTTCTTTAAGGTGTGATCCTTATCGATGGGTTGAACTAGCATAACATAATTTTCTAGACTATTCATTTCCATATTTTGTAACATTTTTCTTGTGTGGTTCATAATAAGATGGAATCTTATTGTGCCAAAAATCACACTCTCTCTTTTCTCTCTTTCTCTCTTGAGTGATGCCTCTCTTATTTTGGTTTTCAATTTGATAAGAACTTAAGTCACTTAGGGGATTGATGTTTCTTTATCTCCTTAACCTTAATAAGATCGTTGTATGCATTTGATCTACTTTACTATGAGCACGAGTCTGTCTCATACTCCCGCTAAAGTGGGGGCACACTATTTTCCTAAAAATTTATCACCCATCATTGTATGTCTTTTAGGACCTATTAGACCCATTTTAGTGACTCTTAGATATTAAGGTCTTTATGCTTGATTTCCCACTTCTTTCATCCTTTCTTCCCAAAAAATTTCACACTCCCTGAAGCTCCAATCCACTTTGAAATTTTCAATGCCTGGACTAGGTTGAGCTAAGTTGGCCTTATCTTGGGCTAGGTTAACCTAATTCATCCTTGTCATAGGGCATTCTGCTCAAGTGGGCTACAAGCCCAATGTAAGGATTTTCCTTCCAGATCTTTCTCTGTGGTCGGCCTAGTGATATTGAATCCAGAAATGAGTATAAAAGGACACCAATGTCTCTCATTTTGACATACAAAATTACAATCCATTATTCATGTGTGTAATATCTTCATGCAAGAAATTCAGTGATCAAGTGCAAGCAAGTTCAGAAATTCAAGTTGTGTAATTGAGGTGGTGGATTCAAGATTTGAAGGCAAGAACCCATTGAAGATCTCCAACTCTCCATCTCTTCAAGAAAAGGAAATCTTCTCTCATTGATGCAAGTTTCTCTCTTCCATGGTGGCCAAGTATAGGAATTCTCAAGAAAGCAAGAAGATCCATTCCTCTTCTCCACTCCAAGACTTCAAGCATACTCTCATTTCATGATCTAGGATTGGCAAGTGCAGATCTATGCATTTGTGAAGACATCCTTGATTCTAATACATTCCAAGCATACATTTAAAGCATCTTCATGGAGTTGACTGATTTCTACATCTATCCATGAGGTTTTTCATGCAAGGTAAATCTGACATTTATCTTGTTCTTTACTTTCCTTATGCAGTTACATCTATTTATTTTCAAGGTTAATTCCTATCCGTGGGCTTGAAAAAGGAAAGTGCCTTTACACAATAACTTTCCATTTTAACTTGTGTGTATGAAAAAATTTTAGAGTCTCGGATCCATATTTTTAGAATTAAAAAACCAATGACTGATCCTCTACAGATTTCATCAATTTTTGTGCTTCTAGGAAAAGGTTGACTTTCTTGGACTAGGCCGACTTAATTTTGCACCATCGTTTGGAGCTACAAATTTCACATTCAAAAAATACAAGTCTTGGAGTTATAGATCTAGAACGGTTTCTGATTTTGACAGGTTTTTGATAGTCAAACCCTTATATGAAGTTGATTCCTCTATTCCTATCTTCGAGGTGAGTTCATTCTTCTTTCTTTCATCTTGAGTTTACCTTTATACATCAGATCTAATATAAAAAAATATGAATTATCTCAGTCACAGTAGTAGATTCAATCATATACTTGCATGTTCATTTCTTTATATATCATACACATCTTAACTCTAAAGGAATCCATCCCTAATTTCCCTTCATCTTAAAATCTAAGTCTTGCATTAGCACTCCTTCATCCATTTGGGTTGTGCTGATTTGATTTGGATTTGAGGGTGATCCTTTTGGGGGGATTATTTCCTAATGTATAATAAGAACCCCTTCCTATCATTTGGAATTCGGTGAGTGATCTTACCTTATAGCATTGCTCATCATTTTCCATGACACACTATCATAAAAATATATCTTAGTAGAATGACATACCTTGAGGATAGATTTGAAAAGTGAAAACATTGCTTTCAACATCTTTTTGGTTACTATCTTTTAGGGACCATCATTGCATGGTTTCAACACTATATTTTTGTCATCAATAGTGAGTTCCAACTATTTTTTTTGGAAATCATAATTGTATTTACCAAGAGAGTGCAACCATAAAATTCTCAATATCATATTTGTCTCACTAATTCTAATCTCATAAAAAAAACTAGCAAGTGCGAAACCATCCAATTGGATGCTCGATAGTGGAATCATTTTAGTGCAACTTGTTTTGAATCCATTTGTCATCTTGATTCTAAATCCTATAATTTCCTCAACTTTTATTCATTATCTCACTATAAGACATTAATTAATGACATTATCAGTTTTTTTTTTTTCGTATATTCAATTGTACAAATATCCTTATATCCCATCAGAACTCCTCTTACTCAGAAAGGATATTGTGTAGATCCTCTTGATAAGAAGGAAATGGTATTGTGTGCTTCCTTATGCTCATTTACCAAGCTAGTATTTGTTACCCTATCCTCTATGTCAAATGTGACCTCGATGTAGTAAGATTTGTGTTTCCCAAGGCACCTATGACCCATTTCCCATAGTTTTTGGGAACTGAAACACAAAATTTTGTTTTGCAATTTATAAATCCAACTTGGGGGGTGTAGGTTTAGGTGGATTAGGTACTCTTCTATCCAATTTGTTTTCATTCTTCTAATCCTTGGATGAAATTTCTCTTAACTAATTTCTAACCTTTGAAGTCAAATACTCCATGGCTCTTGCTCATTTAATGACATCTTGTAATGTAGACGGGTTAAGGGCCTTAATCCAACCCTTCAATGGATCAAATAGTCAATCCATGAATAATAGTAATAGGATTTCAAGGTAGACCGGAGCAACAAGCAATATTAAAATATAATGCATGATAAGAGAGGTAAAACAAATGTAATAAAATAGATATTTGATGTGGTTCACCCAATGTGGGCTACATCCACCAAAGAAATATTTGGTCACTTATTTTTTATCACCCAACAAACAAAATTACAATATAATGTCATTCACATTACACAATCACTTATTTATAGTCCTTTTGGCAATTTTCAAAGGTCAATTTACATACCAAAAGAATAGTTGACTCCTTTACTAAATAACAAGCAATTTTTTCTTCAAGGGTACTACCCCCAAAAACCCTCGACTAAAGGCATTGCCCCATGCACTCCCTCATTAATTTGTTTGGGGGGTAAACAATGTTGATAAAGTCACCAAACTTCAAACCCAACAACATAATCAATTGCCACATATCAAAAATCATGACAAACCTTTTCTTTGAAATGTCAGATACCAATATTGATAACCACTAAATATCTACAAAGTAAGCATACATAAAAATCCATTGTTTGCGTTGCACTAACTCCTTTAAAGGCAATGCATGAGATTTCTTGTTAAAATAACCAATCAATCATTTTGTAAATTTGGCATAAGAATTAATCCAGTCATTGCCTAATGTGACAATCTTATAATGACACCATTCATGAGTGATACCATCCAAGTTATGTGTTGCATAGTAGATGGTGTCATCATCCAACATAAGATGTACTTGAAATATGCACTGTGATTTTTTACTTATCCTCTTTCTAACATTTTGTTTGACCCATCGCAATATGGAATTGGTATTTTCCAACCTTCTTCTGCAACTACTGGCCATGTGATCTTATTCAAGGCATATGTTGCATTTGTAAATTTGCATATTTCCAAAAAGACATCTTACCTTGAAATTCTAAACTTGAATTCCCCCAATCTTATAAGATTTGATCTTGCAACTCTACTTGTTTTGGTTCATTCTCCACCTAAGGGTTCCTTGATAAAAAGGTAGGCATCAATGACCTAATATTGGTTGATGCACCTCTCTCTCTCTCTCTCTCTCTCTCTCTCTCTCTCTCTCTCTCTCTCTCTCTCTCTCTCTCTCTCTCTCTCTCTCTCTCTCTCTCTCTCTCTCTCTCTCTCTCTCTCTATCTATCTATCTATCTCCAAGTTCATTATTTGCTTTATTGGGTCCTTGATTTGTATTAATTTTCATCATAAAATTAGTGTCATAGTGCACATTTGGGAAAATATCTATTGCAATTCATGTAAAATCCTTGGAAAATTATTAAGTATATCTCTAGTAATAGGATCTAGTTGATTCTGATCTCCCATATTCAAACTAATTTTTTCCTCTTCCAAATATATGTCAAGATTCAACTTATATCTCATAAGGTAGTAATGACGTGCAAGTTGTTTGCTTATGCTATGTTGAATCTCCCACACCCTCGTGTTGGCAAGATGCACAACTTTGATGCCACTTGAATAACCCTCACTAATTCCAAAAGTTTGCATTTCTCCTTATCTTCTCAATGGTTTGATATCAAAACATAGTGTCAAATAGATGACATACTATGAAAATGAAAGGTTTATTTTTTTTCCAAAGGTTTATATTTCATATTTTGGAGGTTTGTATTGCTTTAAATGCATTAATAACAAGTAACTTGCTATACACTATGAATAAGAAAATTGAATCTTAAAACTAATATTAAACTTGCATCAAATCTTCTAGAAAGTAGAAAACTTAATTTATAGCAATATAATTACATGCAAATAATGACAACTACGACATCAATATTAGATTCTCAGTCCACATACAAATATCTCTATGTTTGAGAGTAACAAGAAGGCAATTTCCAAATCAATCAAATTAACACAACTAGTTAGATTCTAGGATCGAGTTTCCCTCAAATTGGAATATCCATGAATAGAAGGGAAATTGAGGCCAATATTTTTCTTGGCATTTGAAGGATTTCTTAGCCAATAAGGTTATCATTACTCTCAATATTTATTTGTTTGCTCACACCAAGTTGTATAGGCCTTCAATAAAATACAACACCAAATGGCCTTTGATATCCATTGGTCTTTAACTATTGCTAAATATTTTCCTTGAGTAGTAGAATGCTCCATGCCATGAATAACTCTAAGAAAATTCAACTCATACAAATCCTTACTGCTCAACATAGATAGAATGAATAAAATTCAACTCATACAACTCCTGATACTTGAGTTTTTCATCTCCGTGTTCCTTTTTATATTAGGGCCCGTTTGGGTGTTGGAATACCAAATGTTGGATATGGTCAATTCTGGAAGATGCTACAATTTTGGAAGATACATATCCTAGAAATGATTTCCGGAATATGGGTTGGACCTGTTTGGTTCACGTGGAAGATGACTGAGAAGATGCATAAATAATTTTAATTATTTATTTCTTAATTTTTTTGAATACGGTGTGTGTATATATATACACATACACACACATATGTGTATATATACATGTATACACACATGTGTGTATATACACACATACACACATGTGTGTCTACACACACATACACATATACACACATTTGTGTATATATACATATTTACACATATACACATATACACATATATACATATATACACATATACACATATACATAAATTTGTGTATATATACATATTTACACATATACATATATACACACATATACACATACACACACATTTGTATATATATATACATATTTACACATATACACATATATACATATACACACATAGATGCATATACACATTTACAAATATACACATATACACATATACATATATACACATATACACACATATACACATATACACATGTATACATCTATACACATTTACACATATAGACATATACACACATACACATATACACACATTTGTGTATATATACACATATACACATATTTGTGTTTATTTACCTATTTACACATACACATATATTTGTGTATATATACATATTTACACATATACACATATTTGTGTATATATACATATTTACACATATATACATATACACATATACACACATACACACATATACACACATATACACATATACACACATTGTGTATATATACATATTTACCCATATACAAATATATACACATTTACACATACACACATTTGTGTGTATATACATATTTACACATATACACATATATACACATATACACACATGTGTATATATACACACATATGCACACATTTGTGTATATATACACATATATACATATGCACACATTTGTGTATATATACACATATATACACATGCACACATTTACACATCTATCATGTCACGGATCCGACGAGACATTGAATTTGCTTTTGTAAAAATTGGAATTGGATTTGAAATTCTAATTCCACCTATTTAGGTGGAAGATTGATATGCCCATTTTGGGGCAAAATCAAAATTTTGTAATTCCAATTCCATTTTTATTCATGGACCCAAACATGGAATTTGGCATTATCCAGAATTAGATAATGCCAATTCCAGTCTAATTCCAACCCCCAAATGGGCCCTTAACGAGCTATCATATTCAAAGCAAGGTTGTGATGGAGGCTCATGACTTGATCATAAAACATTTCTAATAATACAACCTGCCACATAAAATTATTATACACTTGATACTTAATCAAGTCATACAAAACATAACAATGCTTTCTAGGTACATCTTGATAGTGATTTATAAATGACAAGGATGAGTTTTTTACACCCAACACTTCTTATTCCACCTTGTAACTTTATCATTGTTGGAAATGTTTATTATTATTGGGACTTCTAGTAGGAAACGAAATGAAACATTTTATCTTATAAATATTAAATAATCATAATAGAACTTATCTTATGGATGCAAATAGAACAAAACATTAATTCCACGAATAACATTTCATTGCTTAGCATTTCTTCCATTGAATACATCTCGAGAATATATCTGAAACAAATTGCAATCATAACCAAGCTTGTATTGAAGTAAAAATTCCTTAACTACTCCATGGTGTCTTTGTCATGCTAAAGGAAAATATATAAATGAACCTAGAAACTACATGTAACTTGGTAGTTTTTAACACCTTTACAAATTTATCTCTATAGAAGACTTCATAAACATGTCCATTGTTTATGTTCAATTGAAAAATTTAGATGATTTCTCGAAGACCATTTAGAACAGATCTTGCATTACTAAAAATGGCTCAAGTTTCTATCTTGAGAAAGAAATTTGAGAAAATTATCAAGTAAATATTGAAGTTAAAATATTGATCATTTCATTAAACTCCTCAATCCCCATGTCATTTTCCTAATATTAATTGTAATTTATGTATAGTTGTTAGTAGTAGTTAAGTGACTTTAATTAACTTTCTTAAGTCACTTAACTAATCATTTAATATTTATCCCTTTAATTTATCACTTGGGAAATATTAAATAATTAAACCCAATTCCCTTTTCTAGAATTTAGGAATTAAATAACATTTAATTTTTAAACCTATCAGAATGGAGACATTACATTTATCTACTTGGAGAAGATTGTAAAGAGTATTGTTTTATTGTTTAATAGAAGGAAACTACATCTCAAATGATAATTTTGTCGAACACACCGCAAGAATAAGAGGGAGTGGGGTGAATCAGTCTTGAACAAAACTTTTTTTTTCTATCACAAACACTTATCAATTGTCTTTATTCAACTAACCATCAATGAAGAATATTGTAATAAACACACAAAAACATAAACACCATATTATAACATGGAAAACTCAATGTGGGAAAAAACATGATAAGAATCACACTCACTATATGATGGGGAAATCTAACTCCTAAGAGATTTCTTGCTCTAAATATGACCCTTTCTTTGGTCTCTCTAGGGTATTGTCCTCTACCCTATCCAGAGGACAACTCTATGATCCCCTATCTCCTTTAGAACTCTCCACCAACTTCAAACTCCCTTCAAGTCCTTCTCCATTCAACTATGCACCCATAGGCTTATTCTAGCCAATTTCTCTCCAATATGACTTTGGCAATAGAAATGGGTTTCCTGACCATTCCTAGGTCACTTTCAACTAGTTTTGATCCACTTTTATGGATCCCTCCATTAGGTTACAATCAGGTTCTTATTTTTCTTGTTTTGAGGCCTTGTAGCCTTTTTGGTCAATTAGGCCTCCTAGAACTAGTTTTCTTGGATTTCTTCACAAATCCCATTAACAAACCTCCAAATAAACTATGGATTCTTTGTATGTCTATCCTAGGATCTAGGATTTTCAAGTTTTTAGACCCCCACCCTGTCCGTACACTGGACTTTCACCAAACCCCTATTTTCATGGGTTTTAGGAGCATGTTTACCAGTCTGGTTTCTTTGTCTTCAATGGCTGATCTAATAATCTCCCCCAATCTTCTCCTTGAATAAAATAATCAAGTACACAGTCCTCCACATCCTCCCACCATTTATTGGTTCAATCCAATCCATTTAGCATCTTTCCATGAAACTGTTCTACACAAGCCACTATCCAGAATGCCACTGCACTCACCTAGGGCTTGTTGGAAAATTAGTTCCCCTACATGAAATGAATCCACAAACCATATATACACTATATAAAAGGTCCCCTACTTTGTCCCAAGTGGCCATAGTTTTCCAACCACGGGAAGCCAAGTGGGGCTCATATTTTACATGACTCGTCCAGAAAAAGACAGTGAACCAGTAAAACACAAAGAATTTACAAAATGATAAGAAAGAACACTAAAAAAATAATCCAATGCCACAAAGAGAAAATAAATAACAAAAAACAAAATCTCAATGCATTAATTCACTCCATTCAATCCATTGAAGTACTAGATGATGGCTCTGTTAACAAAATACATTCAAATTCTCTCCTTCTCAACACACAGTTCGTACACAAGAGCAACCAACTATCAGATTAGGGTTTATTCAACCTTATATATCCTATTCCCACATGTTTGGACCCTCATGTTGGTATTTGGGCACCATTAAGGCCCTTTCCTATGTTTTAGGAAATGTTGTCATGACAACTTTGCAAAGTTGCAAAGTTGTCATGAGCAACTTTTACATCTTTTTCTCAAATGACAAACTATTACTTCCAATGGTCCACTTTGATTATAAACCACTTCATATGACCTTAAAACATTCAAAAACATCATAATCACAGGTGCCACTCCATTTTTTAGTTTTGGTCAACCTTTGACCCCTTGGTTGACTTTCTAGGACTTAAACCCCTAGATCCTATTTGATCACATCAAACACTAAACCCTAATCACTCCTACCTCTAGACACACACACAAAAAAACTTGGGAATTTATATTTATTCCTTATTACCTTTGGTGGTTGGAAAAACTAACCTACAATCCAAAATGTTTTAAATATCTCTACAAGACCTTAAGGTGCTCTTGCACCACTATATGAATAAACTTGAATAGAATGCCAAAGTCAAGGAGGCTTACTATTCCTGATTTGGACTTGCAGGATAAGGAGCACAAACTCAAGGAAATATAAAGGAATAAAAATATTGTGAAACATGAACCCAAGACAAGATACAAGACTATACAAGATGTCAAAGAACTCTCTATATTCTAGCATGTACAGGGTATTGATGAATTGAAAAGATGTGGGATCTGCTGACTATGCCAAACACTTGCTGCCACAAACTCTATCAATTCTAAAATATATTATGGATTCACACATATTCTCTTCTCTATTCACATAATATTGACTTCACATGCAATCCACACTCAATCCATACTCAAATCAAACATATATTCACCTACATATAACAACTGGGTCACCAAAAACCTCAAATAGGTTAGCCACAACAAAGATAAGCAATATTTACACAAAATTGGCCACCTTAAATAGTTGAACTCAATAAGTTCCATCCTATAAGATAAATGGGACTCAAATAAATCATAGCACACCTCCCATAATTTAATTAACAAAATCACACACAACACAACATCCGCCATTGATGACATCAAATGTAATGTGTAGCAAAACATTAAAATATGTTGAATATTCGGTCCAAAAAAAATCTCCAATGCACATAACATAATGATAATCTCACTAAAGTATAGAGAGATCCATATCAAACTCTTAACTCTTCCTCCACATATCCAAACCAAAAGATCTTAATTCAAACAAGATAATTCACCGACTTGGCTTGAGATCAACATAGACAATGATGCCAAACATAAACTAACATATTTTCATTTGTGGAGAAAACCAACATAAGATATCTAAAATGGAACCCTGTACAAACATCCTAAACATGTCCAACAAACCACACACCTAGAAACACTATTGCAAAACATTCTTCAAATCAATGTTGACCAATCTTGATAGCCAACCTCACTGTCAATAAATAACAAACCATAACTCAAACCTCCAAACTATGGAGGACCAAAAAACTTGATGCTGCAATATTCATAGAAAAAACATATTAAATCCAGAACTGCAAGCCATCAAATTCTTATGTAGAGGAATATTAGGCATTCTCCAATAAGGAGTTCAAATAATCTTTCCTGTATATTTCAACTTTCCACACTAACATCTTTCTGATACACCATATACTATCTTAATATCATTACCCAAAATTAGAACAACATTTAAAAAATCAATACCAAACCTCTACCAAAATCCTTTCATAAAGAAACACATCACTTCATCAAGTTGACACCAATGCAACCAACAAGTTGACTTCGATGACAACACTGAGCATATATTGCTAAAAAAGTTATCCTACAATGTAAAAACCTTCAACAGTAAGAAAGAAAGATTCAATGATGAAAATGAAGAGGTAGGATGCACAAATGCTTATGTTAGTAAATACAAAAACAAGATGTTGGGGTGTGGAGAACACCGAGGGTGGGGGGGATGAATTAGTGTTCTAAAATTCACAACTTTTTTTTTCAATTTAAAAATGCTTATAGATTGAAACTTAAATATAATATATAATTCACTTCAAAGAAATAATGCTAAAAGATCAACTTAACATGATCAATAGTTCTCATGCAAGATCAAATGACACAATTTTTTTCATGAGTGGAAAACCCTCATAGGGATGAAAAACCACTCGAAAATGTCTCACAGGCTTATAAATCAAATCATAGTTTACAAAGCCTCACTGGCTTCTTATTTTCTCACTAAGAGATAAATGTGCTTCATTGACAAATGAAAAAATGCCTCACTGGCATATCAATGTAACAAACTGAAATCAAATAGATAAAATATGAAAAAAATTCCACAATGTATCACCTAATTCCTGAATATCTCATTAGCCTTGAGATTGAGGATTACATGAAATCACAAAATGTATACATCATAATATTTTAGTACATCATTGGGTATGCATACCATGCTTACAACAAGAATATTAGAGAATACAACATATAAATCTTCTTGTCAATAGAATGATGAACCTTCTACTCAAAATATATTATATGCACAGTGACTGGGAGGGGGGAGTGAATCAAGAGCCAATAAAACTTATTCTTCTTTAACCTCAATTAGATTATCTAATATGATTGTATGCATAGAAAAGAAATAATCATTCATAACACATGACATAGTATTTGGTTACCCAGAAACCTTCCAAATAGAAAGTAAAACTGGGGTGGGGATGGTGCCCATAAGATTTAGTACTACAGTATAAATTTAGCATGTTAGAGCTTACAATTGACCACTTCTGATGGCCTATCATGTTAGGAGAAATAAGGACTGTTAGGTCAACCTTGTGAAAGGAGTTTATACAATACAATAAAGTAATGCAACTCTTGTTAGGATATTTACAAAGGATTGTTAAGTCCACCTTGTTAGAGGATTTTGTTTATGCACCTATTAGGATGAACCAGTAGTTGATCTTCAATGCAACTCTGATTTGCTGAATAAGATCCTTTGATTTATAACTAATCACCTGACTATGATGGATGAGTGTCTCTTGTACTTTTATACTTCTGCAATCTTGTAATCAATTTGCCACTTCATATTAGCATATACACTTATATACATACACATTTTGGATAAATAAAATATCTTACATATATATCTTATCCAAAAAAAATGACTTCATAAGTTGGCTTACATTACATACAATGATATCAAACAATATATTCAAAGTTGGCCCAATACTATCACTTGGGTCCAGAAGACTACTAGGGTGATAAACTGATACTCGGGAAATATGTTGATCACTCGGGCGATGCTGGTCACTCGGGAAATATTGATCACTCGGGCGATGTTGGATGACTAAGTGTTTTGACACTAATTGACAACATTTCTTTCCATAAGGTCTACAATCTCCCCCTTTGGCATTAGTGACAAAAACACTTATCATTGAACTCTGACTCTGATAGGTCAAAACTCCCCCTTACCATCTGCTCAGGTTTTGACACCTGCTCTGCTGCTCGGGTCCAACTGACTCTGTTATTTTTTATTTTTAAAATTTTGTTTATGTAATGTATATCTTCTTCTCTACTCAACTATACATGTATTTCCTCAATGTATATATAATGAATTCTCCCCCTTGTTTTTGAAAAAAATGCCAAAAGATATAACTATAAGGTTATTCCAAAGTAGGATAGGAAATCACAATGTACCTTCAAAATTTAAGACAAAGTGTTGTCCCAATTTTCATGTAGCACTTTCATGATGTGCAATTCTATTTGTAACTTAGCTGACAACTCTATCATAAGTTCTACAACTGAGAAATTATTGTCATGAATGAGTATCTTGGCATGTGTGATGTGTTTCTACATTGCATCCATGTGTGGTAGGAGTTGGCTCTGGATGGATGTAAGAGACTCCTTATTCCTTGCTTCTTCTCTCAGTAACTTAGCCTGTAGATCAGTAAGATATTTGATCTTAAAAAAGTGTGCTGAGCTTATGCTCAGATCAAGTACCAACTGCTTTGCACTTTCTTTTAGATTTGCATCAATCTTTACTAACTTATTCTCTATCTCCATAGTAAAGTTAGAAGTATCACTCAACTTTACAAATAATGCTACTACATTGGTCACAGTGGTTTCTAGAGTGCTAATAACGTTGGTTAGTTGCACTTGGTCAATTGCAATCTCCTTTTCAACATTCTCTAGAACCTTGTTTTCAAACTTTCTTTCTGCTTTCTCAAGTAGTTTCTCTTGACCATTTAAGTTTGTATTAAACTTATGGACTATGTCAACAAGTTGGTCCATAATAGAGTCACTCTCATTGACTTCAATATGTAGTGCATCTATGAATATGCCTTTTACATCTTCAAGCAATATGTTCCTCTTTTTCTCTTCTCTAAGCTTCTTTTGGATTTCTCTTTTATTCCATAGCTCTCCAAGTGTATCCATTTTCTCTATGGACAAGTTGGAAAGATCCCAATTTGGAATCACATTGTATTCTTCAAGATCAATCTCATCAGTATTCACTTCCTTCTCCTTACCTTTGATCTTCGGATTAAGTGAAGGAATAATTTCCTTACCTTTTCCATCCTCATCTTGTACCTCAGTATCCAATTGAATTAGGTCATTGATCTTTACTGTACCAATTGTTGAATCAAGGTTAACTGAAGAATCAATACTGGCTAAAGAAACATTTACATTGTCCATCTGTGACTCGGTTATTCTTGGCTTAGTAATAGGTGGAGCTTGTTGCTCAGTTCCCACTAATTCAAATGTTGATTTTGTAACCTTATCCTTGCTCAAAGACAATATGTTCTGGATAGGTGATTGGGGCAATGATGTCATCACTTCTACTATAATTTGTTCGACATTAGACTCTTAAATTGTCTGTACCTCAGGTAATGTATCATCATTGGTCTGTTCAGGAGGATCTAAACTTGGTACTTCTCCCTTATCATCTCCTTTCACTTCAAATATAGATTTACACACTATTGTGGCATGCTGCACTACATCTTCTATATTTTTGTTCAGTTTCTGGAAGGTCCTAAACCTCAAAGTGTGATTGTTTTCATATTTGGTCAATGCCTCTTTTATCTCTTTGTTTTTCATAGCAGTCATGACTTGCCTCAAGGTTTGTTCCCTTATGTCTTTTTTAGTTCAGACTGCATTAAACCAGGGAATAGATACTGCTTTGAACAGATCTTCAGTCATATGGCTCTTCAACTCAGAGGGGTCATACTTCCAATTAGCCATTTTCTCCACAACTGCTTCCTCAATCTTCTTTTGTTCCTCCTTAGTCCTTGAAGCATAATTCAATGAGTTAAGAGAAATCATACCACTGCCTCCTTTCATATCTTCAATATTCTGCTCAAGTGTAGGTGGTGCTTTCTTCAAGACAACTATATCAACTTCTTCTTCATCATCATCATCATCATCTTTACCCAATACGAGTTTCCTTCTTGATCTCCTTGTGGTGATTACAAGGGTAAAGGCCTTTGTCTTTTTCTTAGGTGCTACCTTCCTCTTCTTCTGAGAAGGTTCTACATCTATCTCTTCCTTTTCTTTCTCAATTTCATCATCCTCTATCTTAATTGTATCCTTTTTTCTCTTAGTGATAGAAGGAGAGTCAGAGGTCTTGCCATATTTTTTTTCAAACTTTTCAAACTTCTTCTTTTATCTTTTCAAAATCTTAGGAATCTCTATCTCTTTAGATATCCTACTTTTTGCTTCTTCATCGGTACCAAAGTATGGTGCCTTGGGATTGATAGGCTCATTCACAAGAGCCTCAATGTTGTCTTTTGTCTCATCTATGTTAACCTCATATGCAAGAGGTTTCACCCATGCAACCCTAGGCTTGATTGCCTAAATGTATACCTTATCACAATCAACTAGGAAACAAATATCATCCTTATAATCTTCAACTAGTTGTTTAGGTATTCTATATCTATTGTGCATCTTTTGTATGAAGTTCTCAAAATATTCATCCATGATGTTCTCAAAATTATCTCCTAATTCATCTATGAATTCATTTATCTTATGGATAATAGGTTTGTCCGTCTTCTATACTATTGTGCCCTTGGAAGGAAAGAATTTCTGAACATAAAAGAATATGCATACCAGAAGAGAACCAAACTTACATGGATTTGTCTTGGATGCCTGGATGCTTTCCATATTCTTGCTTAGCTATATGAGCTGCAACTCGGCTAGGTCAAATACCAGATTGTTCTTTACCACCTTGTATGCTAAGTCCACAGCTTCAAACGGTACACTATTTGGTCTACTAGAACTATATATCTTGTGAGCTATCACATGAATCCCAAACTTCAATTCCATGTCACTAACTCCATTTAGTCCCATGCCTCTTTCATCCCATTCAACAAGAGTTAACTCAGCTAGCTTATCTCTGGTTGGGGTTTTGGTGGCCTTAGATTTGTCGAGCATGGGATACCCTATTACTCGGTCTATCATTATCTTTGTGATCTTCACAGGCTGCTCCAACCATAGTTGTACGTCATGAATGTGGCTAAGAACAAATCTAATCCATTTGATTTGTTAATTCTTTGGCATGTGCAGGATGTGGGCTAAACCTTTAACCTCAAGATGCTTGTTCTTAGGCTTTAGACTCTTGTCTAGGAACAATTTATCATATGCTTGATTCATCTAAATAGTTCCAAGCTCCTGGGTGTTACAATGATAGAAGCTTTGAATGTCATTGACTAGTAATACCCTTGGAGGTATTAGGGAGTGAGATCCCAATGGATCTATTTCCTCTACTACTACTGGATGAAGCTTAAACTTTGGAGGTTTACAGACATCATTTCTCACCAACATCTCATATCCTTTCTTAACTTTGCTACTGGATGTGGATTCCATATCGCTCAAACAATTTGATCAAACTTTGCTTTCAAACACAAATTCACTTCTGAATCACTAAGGGCTCTGAATCACTCTACAAACTGAAATCTTTGTAAATAATAACCTTTCCAATTCATCATTTATAAGATTTTTTTCCGTTAGAGTATTTTATTAAATGCTCCATACATAGTAGTTGGCATATCTTGAGTAGTTCTCCCAGGCTTACTCAGAAGCTCAGCTAAAACTAACTTTCCAACTCTTATGCAACCTGACTCAGCTTGGTTAAGCTATAGTAGCTCAGGTGCAACTGAGATCCTAACTCGGTTAGCACCATAATATGTCCTAATGCATCAATATACGGATTTGGAATTGCTAGCATATATGGAACTTATGTATGATGGCTTGAATGCGTAGTTCTAGTCATCTCATTACATCTCTATTCTGTGATGGTAGATCCACCCAACTCACTATCTTGGGTTCCATTTGATCCTTCATTATTTTGGTCTAAACTTTTAGAGGATTTCCTTACCCATTGTTGATTCATCTGGGTTCTGATTTCTGAGACTTTTGCTTTGCCTTTCTCAAAACCAGTATCCACTTTATCTCTATTAATGCGATTCTTGCGTAGATGAGTGAGTTGATTACATACATAACATCTCTTAGTAGGATTTCTTTTTTAGAGGTGAGTCTTTGTACAATTTGCACCAATGTTTCCATACTCTCCATAATGACAACATCTGTACCATGTGTTGTAATCCCAACCAAAAATTGCTTTGGCCAATTGCTTAGCAGGGTTCCATTTCTTAGTTTTGACTCAGAAGATCTATGACCTTGTTTGTTACACTTGAAACATTTTCCTTCAAACTTAGGTTTCTCAGTGCATTCACTTTATCTATGTCCATGTTTGTTGCAACTGTAGCATTTACCATTAAAATTTGATTTTCTATTGCTCCAACATTTATTTGATGTATGACCTAACTTAACACAGTGGTTACAAGTAGGTTTCATGTTCTTTTGAGCACCTTGCTTTGAGGATTCACCTTTTTTAGTATAACCTAGTCTAGTCTATCCATGATGTCTAATTTCTATTGACTGATCTATACTACCTTGTGACTTCATCACATTTTCATGGGTTTGCCTTTCACTGTTGAGATCATTCTACAGTCTTTCATTTTATGTCCTTAGGTTGATAACTTCTTGATTTTTATTATTGAGTTGATTTGCTAAATCTGCTTGTTGGAGTGACAAATGATGGATTTCATTTTCTTTTTCTTCTAATCTTGTACTCAATAATCTCTTATCTTCTTATGTCAAATTTTTGTCATCTTCTGCTTGATTCTTTTCTCTATGACTTCACATAATCTGACTGAATGAATTTCTTGTTCTCATTTCAACTTTTTGAATTCTTCATGTAAGTTGAGATTCTTTGCAAGCAAGTCTTCAATGGCTGCAGCAGCTTCTTCAGAACTTCTGTCTTTGCAAAAATATTCAATTCTTACTTCTATGTAATTCATGTTATTCATTTGTACTGCTAAATATTTTCTTCTTTTCAGGGAAAGACAGAGCTTCTCTTTGAGTTTCTTGATCTGATCCATGGCCACTTGTAGATCTATCTTTTCATTTTCAATGGAGTTCTCCAGTCTATATATTTTCATTGCCTCTGATCTTTGCTCAAGCTATTAAACTTTTGTAAAGAGAACCTTTAGGTCTGATACCAATTGTTGGAAATATATTATATGTTTAGTGACTAAGAGGGGGGGGGTGAATCGGGAACCAATAAAACTTATTCTTCTTTAACCTCAATTAGATTATCTAATTTGATTGTATGCATAGAAAAGAAATAATCATTCATAACACATGGCATAGTATTTGGTTACCCAGAAACCTTCCAAATAGAAAGTACAACTGGGGTGGGGATGGTACCCACTAGATTTAGTACTTTAGTATAAATTTAGCCTATTAGAGCTTACAATTGACCACTTCTGATGGCCTTCCCTGTTAGGAGCAATAAGGACTGTTAGGTCCACCTTGTGAAAGGATTTTATACAATACAATAAAGTAATGCAACTCTTGTTAGGATATTTACAAAGGACTATTAGGTCCACCTTGTTAGAGGAATTTGTTGATGAACCTGTTAGGATGAACCAATTGTTGATCTTCAATGCAAATTTGATTTTCTAAATAAGATCCTTTGATTTATAACTAATCAAATGGCTTTGATGGATGAGTCTCTACTGTACTTTTATACTTCTGCAATATTCTAATCAATTTTCCACTTCATATTCCCATATACGCTTATATACATACACATTTTGGATAAATAAAATATCTTACATATATCACTTCATAAGTTGAATGCCATTACATACAATGATATCAAAAAAAATATTCAAAGTCAGCCCAATACTGTCACTCGGGTCCAGAAGACTACTCGGGTGATAAACTGATACTCAGGCAATATGTTGATCACTCGGGTGATGCTGGTCACTCAGGAAATACTAATCACTCAAGCGATGTTGGTCACTTAGGCAATATTGATCACTCGGGCGATGTTGGATGACTAAGTGTTTTGACACTAATTGACAACATGTCTTGACATAAGGTCTACACCTTCAAAGGTATAGGTCTATACAAAATATGTTACTATATTATAGAAAACCAACAATACATAGTGCATCAATTGCAAACTAATCAAAACAACAATTTCCTTCAATATCTCAAACCCTTGAAATAAAAATGCTTCATTAAAACATAGTTCTTTTCTTTCTAACAATCCCTGTATGTTTCAAAATGAAAAAAATTGTTTTGTTCAAAAAGAAAAACCTTCTTCTCTTTTCACACAGTTCCCACACTCCATCTTAAAATAATAAAAAACCCTCCTTTATAACAAACTATAATATTAACTAAGGAATAGAGAAAACTATATTGATAATGTGTTCTAAAAGCCCTTGTAACTGTCATCGAACAAAACCACCAAAGAACCAAACAAACAATTCTCTATAGCTTTTCACAAAAATCCCATTAAGGGTGTATTTTGAAAACAACCATGAATTTTATTAAAAATTGTCTTTAACCAACAATTAACGATAGATAAGCAAACACTTTCCTTCAATTAAAAGATTGATCAAATCATAAAAAATTATTTTCTCAAACTGAAACTAGAACACAGTTACAAAGTTCAAGAAGTGTTGTTTGAATAAACACTATACCACCATCATAACCACTCTCCTCTTTAGTTCCAAAATCATTGTCATCTTTTACAGAAAATGACTTCCAAATCACTATCACATAAATGTCTATGCCTTAGCTCTCATGAGTAGGGTTTTGAAAATGAAACCAAAACCATCATAATGCCTTAATTAGATGACTTTCAACCAAAGCCATTTACATGTAATGAAAATATTTGAAGTTTTAACTCTTGGGTAGTGTAAAAAAAATACTGCCTCAATCTTAATTTCTTCGATGCTAAAGAGAAACAACAAATGATACTTTAATCAATAACAATATAATGCCTTTTGAAGCCAACATCTCATTGTCACCCTTAATACAATTAATATCAGATACTAATGATTTATGCAAAGTGTATTATTCTCTAAGTCAAGAGACAATATTATTGCTTTTAATGAACCTTGCATATACCATTGTTTGCACTAAAGATGTTTTATACACTTAAAAATTGGCCTCAAAAGTATTAATTAAATATAATTTATTTAAATAATTATTCATTAATTCTTCGACTTTATAAATAATTTCTTTAATTTTTTTATATAATTATTTATCCTAATTTATTCTCATCTTAAATCTCTAACCACCATTTCCCACCTCATCTCATCTCTCCACCTCAATTGACACCTCAGCACGTGACTATGAAAATGAATTATTCCATTTTTTAAATTGTCAATTTATCATCAACAACAAACTTAGCCACTTGTCAACCAACTTGGACACTTGTTATCAAACTAATCATGCAACCTCCACTTGGCCACTTGTGGCATAGGAGAGAATATTTCACATTGTTTTCTCCACCCTGCTTCATCTACTCTATGTTGATTCTGAACCATTGATTCCCGCCACCTAAGCTCTAGCATTGGAAAATATATAAATAGGTTTCATTTTGATTATTTGAGATCTCTTAGTTCCTACATTTTAAGTTATAATCCATATTTACATACATATTAGCTTAGCAATAACTCTATTGTAGTTAATTTATTACATCATATTTGTAGATCAATCATTTTAAATCATGCATATTAGTTTAGTTTTTATGATATCATGATAGAATAGCATTTCAAATCCAAATCATTGTACATCTTTATCATCTTCATCATGCATCTTGTATATTCATAAATCTTGTTCTTCAAATTGTCATTTGAAGGGTCTTAAGTGCATCTGAGAGCTAATTATAATGACCAAATAGGTCCTTGAGGATAGAGGACAATGGGACGACATTATAAGAAACTTCTTATAATGTCTCATTGGTATATTGGAGTCTAATTTACGGTATACATTTTTTTGGCACCCATCGTGGGGCCCCATGCCCTTTTTTTAACATTTTATTACAAGTTTTTGTATGACAAGTCTTGGAGAGAGAACATAACAACACATATGATACTCATAAAGGTACATATATTGCTTAGGATAACGCATTTAACACACAAAACAACACATATATTGCCTAGAGTGATGCATACATTTTTTCTTTTAGCACATATATTCTTTGTATTAGCACATTTCATTATTAGTGTAGCACATATATTGATTTCTTTAATGCATTTGCTTTTTGGTCTGGCACATTTATATTAGAAAATATAAACTTAATTTCCTAGGATTTGATCTATGTGTTTGCTCCTTGCAGGTGAAATTACACTTGTCAAAGACTGAAATGAAACTACTAATAGGGTTTCTATAGGATTTGCATGGACAATTGCACTTAATTTGATCATTTACTTTGTCACTATTAATATAGGAATGTAGCCTAATTAAGAAGGTAAATGAATCAAGTGTTTAGCATGTTTTGAGGTTGAGGTGATAGGTATATGATCACCCCTTAATTGGGTGATCAAAAGTCAAACTCACCAATATATTTTTACTTTCAAGTAGTGTAATTTACCTTTAGAAGGCCTGCCTCCTGGGTATTCCATAAGGCCAAGAAAGAGGGAACAACTTAACTGGGAATGACTAAAGCCAAGTCTTCCAACCCACTATAAAAAAAGATGTGATTGTGATGAAAATCATGGTCAACGAAAGTGCTTGGGAAAAACCTCCTCTAATACCTTTATGGTGCATAAAACCTTGGTTCTTAAGGTTGGGAGACATCTTAATTAAGTCTATACCCCAATGTTTCGAACGTATAGACTTAATAGACACCATTTTAAATAGAAGCCCACTTGACACACCTCCGAACATTGTTATGATGACATGTAACTGATTGAATGTTTGAAGATGTTAAGTTGATCATACAAGGCATTAAATTAGTTAATGTATTGTATTGTCATTGATGTCAACTTGATATAATATGTATGGTCATGGAAATACTACCAAAGACTTCAAAGAACCGATGAATCAAGGCTATGCTATCAGTAATGCATATAAGTCAAGTATTGACAAAGTGACTATATACATTGACTGAGTGCACACTGATGGATAGAGTAAAAGAGAAAATTGACAGTGTTACTAGACAAGAAAATGCACAACATTACCAACGAGAAAAGTCACAGTGTTGCCCGATGAGCAAATCACAGTGTAACCCAACGGACAAAATTATAGTGTTGCCTGACGGAAAAGACAAGGACGGAGATCCCGATGACAACTGAAGTCACACTGAAGGAACAACCATTTATCATCGATGACTAACTAAAGTGTTGACTGACACAATAGAGAGTTAAGAAATGACAAAATCCTTAGCTGTCAAGAAGCTAAAGATAGACTTAACTAATACTTATCATTGTTTTAATCATCCAGATAAAGCCAGAGATAAGTAATTGATTTAAAGATGATTTGTCCAGTTGGCAAGAAGATCTCTTTGAGATAAAATTGGAGTTTTGCTTTAAATCTAATTGGCGAGAATTGTGGATCACACCAAGAATCAAGAAAGCCAAGAAAAGGTGAATCATGTCTATAAATATAGAAACCCAATTCATTACGAATTGTGGGGTGAAAAAGAGAGAAGAGGAGAGATGCTAAAGAGATTCTAAAGAAGAAGAAATTCTTCATTCAGACCTGATCAACAAGCTGAGGAAAGAGATAGATTCTATAGACACTGATGAACAGTGAGACAATATCATAGAGTAGAACAGTGTGGAACAAAGGTATTAAATTGATTATATTGATCAGAGAGGTAATGCACTAACAATAGATCTAGAAATCTACAATTAAGTTGTATATGTGAACATATCACTTTAATGTTTCAATTTAACTATTGAAGCATCAAGTCTCTTAACTAAGTAGGACTTAAAATTATTCTACAATTGAGATACATCCCAAGGAGTATCAAAAAGTTTGATCATAGAGTAGCATTGGATATGCCAAATACCTATTGACAGACCAAGTGAGTGTTTGATCAAGGATGGTAGTATTAGATGCCAGATACTAGGTGACAAACTATTTTTTTAAATCCTCTAACAAGGTCACACCTAACAGTGTGTTTATAACCTTTAACAGGGTTGGCTCCTAACAGAGCTCATTTCAGAAGAGTGAAAATTTGGGGTACCGGTCCCAGTGGTTTTTCCCTTAATAGAGTTTTCACGTTAAAAATCCATGTGTTATGTGTTTATGTTTCATTACTTTACTATTTTACATTTCACATATGCAATTCTGGATTGATCGGTATACTCTGCATATTTAGTGTGTTTCGGTAAATATAAGACTACTTATCGGTAAACATATAGAAGAAGGATTAACAAAGCATTCCAACAAGTAGTAAATTGTTTTAGGTATTTCAAGGAATTCATCTTGTATGACTGAGTAAAACCAGAGGCTTAAAGTGGTAATAAGTTTTAAAGGGTTGATTTAAGGATTAATTTTTGAGGCCACTGATTCACCCCCCCCCCCTCTCAATTATTACTAACAATTGGTATCAGAGCTTGTGTGTTTAGAAAGGAAGGTTTCAAGACCTAAGCTAAAGATCACAAGATGAACAGACGAGATGTGCCCAAGTTGAACAAAGATAATTTTGCTTCATGGCAGAGCAGAATAAGATTCCACTTATCAGGTATTGGAAATGATGTTACTCAATACTTAGATACTGAGTATGTGTTGCTCATAGGAGCACCCAGAGTTCAACAAATGAGAGAGAAGCATGAGCACAACTGCATGATGATAGAGTTTGCTTCATCACTCTCTGATGTTAAATTTGAAGATGTCAAAACCTGCAAGACCGCAAATAAGATGTGGGACAAATTGATGCTTATACATGGTGGTGACAAGAATTTTTTGAGAGCCAAGGTAGAAAGCCTTAGAGGAAATTTTGATGATCTCAAAATGAAACAAGGTGAAAACATCACATTGTACAACACAAGAATCAAAGAGGTAGTCAATGCTATCTGAGGAGTTGGAGGTGTACTAGAAGAAGATACGGTGTTGAGTAAAATTCTAAGAACCTTACTGCCTAATTATGCTATTAGAGTATTTTCCATTCAAGAAATGAGAGCAGTAGCAAATAGCAATGTTACTCTAGATAGTTTGATTGGAAGACTGATTTCATTTGAGATGAACAATTTTGATAATAGTGTCTTGCCAAACATAGAGTCTGCATTCAAAACTTATATGAGAATAAGTAAATCAAGGCATAAACACACTATGAGAAAAGATAGTGATAGTGAAGAAGAAGATCTTGATGAAATTGAAGCACTTATGGCTAGAAGAATGCAGAGAGGCAAAGGTAAATTACCATTTGTTTATTTTAATTGTAAAGAGATTGGACACTTTGCTGCAAGATGTTCTAACAGAAGAAAAGATGACAAAAGTAATGACAGATCATTTGAAAGTAAGTCTGACAGAGGTGATTACAGAAGCTACTGACAATCAGAAAGAAGAGATACCCAAGACTACAAGGACAAAGGAAATAAGTCCAGTTACCTAGCTAAATGCAAAGATGATGATACTGACACCGAATCTGACGAAGACATCGAGATGGTGTTTGTAGCAGTAAAAGATGATTCAAATGATGATTAAGAAAGGTATGTAGAAACTACACTCATATATAAAGTTAGTAAAAATGATGTCTGGATCATAGATAGTGGCTGCACTCACCATATGACTGGTGATAAGAAAAAGTTTGAGACTTTTGAATACTATAATGGTGGTTCAGTAAGAATGTGTAATGATACACCTTGTCCAGTTGAAGGTAGAGGAACAATAATATTGAATAACCTGATAAAATGTGAAAATGCTTATTGGGTGATAGGATTGAATTATAATCTATTGAGTGTTTCTCAGTTGAATAATTTAGGTCATAGAGTAGCATTTGAAAATAAGAAGGCAAAGATCTTCAATAAATCAGCAAATCTGATTGGTACCGGTGAGCAGACAAAAGGTAACTTATTCTATCTGAATGATACTAACACCACTTGATTAATAGCTAGAAATGAAGACATATGGTTGTGGCACAAAAGATTGTGTCATGTGAACTTTGACAACATGATAAAGATTAGCAAAAAGATAAATGTAAGAGGCTTACCGATGATGACCAAGCCCGACAATATCATGTGTAAGAATTGTCAAAAAAGTAAGATGACAAAGTCTAGTTTCAAAAGCAAACCCCATACATCTGATGTAATTCTAGAATTATTCCATACTGATTTATGTGGACCCATGAGGACAAAAATTTATTATGGTGATAGATATTTTATTCTCTTTATTGATGAATTTTCTAGAATGACGACAATTATGTTTCTAAAGGATAAATCATAAGCATTTAAGATGTTTAAATGGTACAAAGCAATGGTTGAGAAACAAAGTGGTAAGGAACTAAAATGCTTAAGATTAGATAGAGGAGGGGAATTTATTTTAGATGAATTCACTAACTTTTGCAATGAGAATGGTATCAAAAGATAGGTCTCTGCACTGAGAACACCACAACAAAATGGAATTGCTGAAAGAAGGAACATATCCATAGTTGATTGTGCAAGGACACTAATGATAGAGAAATGCATCACCCAAATCTTCTAGAGAGAATTTGTCAGTATTGTTGTTTATACATTGAACAAAGTACAATTGAAGAAAGACACCAAAAAGACACCTTATGAGCTTTGGTATGGTTACACACCCAATGTGAGTTACTTCAAAAAAATTTGTAGTCCATGTTATATCTTAAAAGATGATAGAAATGGGAAAATTGACTCCAAGAGTGATGAAGGAATCTTTCTAGGGTATTCCACCAAGAGCAAGGCTTATAAATGTCTCAATAAATCTTCTAACAAAATTGTTGAAAGTACAAATGTAAAGAGAGATGAATTTGTAGAGAATAATGAAAAGGAAAGCACTAAAGAACTAGAGGACTACATTAGGTTTGTTTACAATGAAGAACCTGTCACTCTACCTGACCAATAATGTAGAGCTCCCAAGCAACAGATCCTTGCACCCGAGCATCAGGCTACAAATACCAATGGTCAAAATATTGCTCAAGATGATGCACCAAGTGATGGAGAACATAATGAAGGATAGAATGATGATCAAGATGACAGACAAAGAGCTGAACCTGTACTTTCCAGATATGTCAGAAAGAACCATCCACAGAACCAAATCATAGGAGATAATAAAGTTGGTATGAGAACCAAAAGTAAGTCTCTAAATACAAGATGTCTTATTTATGATTATGAACCAAAATCTATCAATGTTGCACTTGATAATGATGAATGGATAAGTGCTATGAATGAAGATATTGAACAGATAGAGAAAAACAAGACATGGACACTTGTACCAAGACTAGATGACAAGAATGTCATTGATACAAAATAGATATTCAGGAATAAACTGAATGAGAATGGAGAAGTCACCAGAAATAAAGCAAGACTAGTATGTAAGGGGTATGCACAAGAAGAAGGGATTGACTATGGAGAGACCTTTGCACCCATTTCTAGGCTAGAAGGAGTGAGAATTTTACTTGCTTATGTTGCAAATAAAGGCTTTAAGGTATACCAAATGGATGTCAAGTCTGCATTCCTAAATGGAAAACTTGAGGAAGAGGTATACATTGAGCAACCAAAAGGGTTTGTTGATCCAAGCAAGAGGAACATGGTATGTAGATTGTACAAAGCCTTTTATGGATTGAAACAAGCACCTTGAGCCTAGTATGAAAGACTTCATTCCTATCTTATAAGTATTGGATTTGTAAGGACTAGTGAAAACAATAATCTTTATTTGAAGGAAGATATTGATGCTAACATTTTGATTGTTGAGATATTTGTCAATGACATCATATTTGGAGGCAATGATATGCTGTGCAAATAATTTGCAAATGAAATGAGCAAAGAGTTTGAGATGTCTATGTTTGGAGAGATCAAGTTCTTTCTTGGTCTATAGATCATGCAACAAGATGAAGGTATTTTCATTACACAATCCAAATACATCAAGGAAGTGCTGAAAATATTCAAAATGGAAGAATCCAAACCAGTTGGAACATCGATGGCAACTGGATGTAAGCTAACAAAGAAGGACAAGTCATTAGAGATAAATCAAACTTTGTACAGATCAATGATTGGAAAACTCATGTATGTTGTACATACTAGACCAGATATTACACATGCAGGAGGAATAGTTGCAAGATTTTCTGCTAATCCTAGAGAATCACATATTTATGTTGTGAAAAGAATCCTAAGATATTTGAAGAATACTGAGGAATATGGCTTATGGTATAAAAGAGAAGACAAATTTGAACTTAAGGTCTTTACTGACGTTGATTGGGCTGGAAATATTGATGACCGGAAGAGCACAACTGGAGGAGCATTCTTTATGGGTGACAGACTTGTCACATGGATCAGCAAGAAGCAAGGATGCATCTCTCAGTCTACTGTAGAAGCAAAGTATGTTGTTGCTGTTGCAAACTGCTCAAATATTGCATGGATCAAATAGTTACTGGAAGGTATGCATATAAAAATTATTGAACCAGTAATTATCTATTGTGATAATACCAGTGCAATAAACATGTCCAAAAATCTAGTCATGCATGCTAAAACAAAGCATATTGTCATCAAGTGTCATTATTTGAGAGAACAAGTTCAAGCAAAGGAGGTGATACTGTTAGAGTATTATTACTCTTTATGCTTATGCTTTCTCTTAGGTGCATCATTAATTAGTTATTAATTAATAATGCACATCCTAGCTTTTAGGTTTTAGGGTTTGTTCACCTTTATAAGGTCGAACTTTGTATTTGCCTTTCATTAACGCAGTTAATATTTTTGCTCTCACTCTCTGAGCAACTTCTGTGTTATGCTTTTTTGTTTTCGTACTTCATCTTTGTACTAGGTCATTTGCATGCAGGTGTATTCGGGTTCTGTGAATCTAATCTCTTATTAGTTTCTACATGGTATCAGAGACGCCCTGCTGCTGTCTGGTTTGAAGACATTTGAAGCCGCGAATCGAAAGTGTCATCTACAGCCTCTCTGGGGTTTTTTCTATCATTTCTAAGGAGGCGCCATTTTCTAGAGTAGATTGAGCCAAAACTGACGCCGCCATTGCGTTCAGAAGGCCCGGGAGAGTCGAAATCACATAAGACTCGACCTATTTAGCCTCCAGGAGCTCAGGGAAAATTTTTTGGCCTCCTAGGGCCGTACGGCTCAAAAATCGAGGTGTTCATCGAAAAAAATTTCAAAAAAAAATCAATTTTAAATTTTTTTTTCATTTAAAACACCGCGCACAATTTTAAAAAACTCGCGCCACCCGGGCGCCGCCCCGCGGCCACCCGGGCACCACCCCGCCGGCCGCCTCTTCAGTCAGCCCGCCGCCTAGTCTAGCGGCGCAACCCGCCACCTCTACCGGCCACGCCCCCCTTGCGCCGCCCGGCCCCTGCACCACCCGCCTGCCACCCGGGAGCCGCCCGGCCACCACCACCGCCGACAGCGCCACTCGGACTGGCCTATGACAGCCAACCGACCGTCAAATTTAGGGCAGTGTCTGTCATTTTCCAGGGAGTATGCATTTTGAGGGGCTGTTGGTTTTTTGCTCATAACTTGGGCATTCGGTATCATTTTTCAAAAAACAAAATACCGTCGGAAAGGTGATTCGGAGACGGACACATTGGTGCAGGTCTCATTTCCTGATTTATCCATTTGGTTGCTGATTTTTTCAGTCAAAGTTGTGCCTCCGTTTGTGCTCCTATTCGGCTTCTGGAACTCAGGTTTTCTCCTCATTTTTTGTGTACTTTCAGTATCTGTTTATTTGTGGTGCTCAGGGGATAGAATATATA
>MU226261.1:219505-231340 GCA_018584345.1 Thuja plicata | reverse complement strand
AGAAGAGTGAAAATTTGGGGTACCGGTCCCAGTGGTTTTTCCCTTAACAGGGTTTCCATGTTAAAAATCCATGTGTTATGTGTTTATGTTTCATTACTTTACTGTTTTACATTTCACATATGCAATTTTGGATTGATCGGTATACTCTGCATATTTACTGTGTTTCGGTAAATATAAGACTACTTATCGGTAAACATACACAAGAAGGATTAAGAAAGCATTCCAACAAGTAGTAAATTGTTTTAAGTATTTCAAGGCATTCATCTTGTAGGACTGAGTATAACCAAAGGCTTAAAGTGGTAATAAGTTTTAAAGGGTTGATTTAAGTACTAACGTGTTATACTCTTAGTGCAAGGAGGGGGAATATTCTCTCCTGAAGATACTCACCATATTTTCCTCTTGAGCATATGAGTGAACTAATTATTTAAGTACTCATTCTGATAACTCCTCTTTGGACTCCACTAGCTCTTACAAAGGCAAAAAATGAGCAATCTTTAGGCGGTGACATGTTTTGTGAGCCAACAAGGTATCAAGTTTTGTGTTAAGAGGATAACAATGAAGCCAATGTCCCTAGGTAGATATGCTTGAAGTGTTTTATTTGTGCAAAACCAATGGAAATTTTGGTTGTCTTTAAAGCCTATGAACATACACTCAATATTTAGAGAACTAGGGAAGACAATTGTTTGATACTATTTTCATGGTCACAATATAGAAAATCATCCACTCATTGATCAAAAAAATATATTTTAAAGTCCCTAAAAATCGTCAAAACTCTCAGACAAAATAGATTAACACATGTAGACTCTAGTTTAGTGCATACAACCCTTGTTATACTACATTGGGATCAGACACTGGCACATATACTCTCTATTTTACCGCATTTAACACACAAATTATCGCATACAACTTCCATCTTAGTGCATATTGCTCATTCCTAGCCCATATACTTCACAATATTGCACATATAGACTACACTCTAGCGCTTATACTCATTAGTTTAGTGCATAGTCCATCGTTTTCAAGCACATTTGTGTGAAGCATAATAGCACATATTACTGGAATACCAAAATCACTGAGGGGGGCAGGTGAATTAGTGATCTATATAAATTCTTGATCAATAAAAACTTTAAGCTGATATAATTAACATTTGAATCAAATCACAAGATAGCATCAACCACATCAAGTAAAATATGCAAGAGATTCAAAACACAAGTGTAACACCATGACTCAAGAATTTATAGTAGAAAACCCCTAAGGGTAAAAAACTACTTTAAGATAGTCTTTTTATTAAGCCTTAATGGAAAATGTTTAGAGAACCCACTCTAGGAGCACTAACCCTTATCACATTTACGAGTACCCACCCCAAGGAGCACCAACCCCTCACTAATTTAGAAGCACCCACTTCTAGGAGCACCATCCAATTTACAAGGTCTCATAATAAAGAATGTGTCTGAGGGTTACTTTGTTTCTATTCAATCCATATTATAATATTTCTAAACAAAAATGATAATCAAGATTACATCAAACATCCCTTTCAACATTGCATATTCAATGTGATCATCCTGCTTCTTTTCTATTTTAACAATGACTAACATGCCAACATACAACCTTTCAATATATGTGTAAATCCAACATTAGTGTTCTACATTATACCTACAATAGAAAGAAGGAGACAAACAACCTTTCCAATTTTCTTTGTAGGTAATTCATCACTGCCTTTACTAGGCCTTTGCACTCTATTTATGATTAAACTTTTACTACAACAACAAGTAACATTATCAATGTACAATTATACATTAAAATCGTCATTCTTAACACAAACCCTCATTCACCGTTGTAAATAAATACCAAACCCTTGCAATTTGTTATAATCAGATATCAATAATTATAAACATATAGTCATCATTCAACTTTACTCCCCACTCCACAAACAATCATAAACAAGACAATCCACATTATATCTGTAAGAGTTGCATTTGCATCCAATTTTACACCTTCAATAATAATCCTCACATATTGGTGTGGTCACATCAAACAAGCCTTCAATGAAACTTTTAAAATACATCTTCTTATCTTCTGCAAGACACCATACATAATCTCTATCATACCTTTCTAATCGGTTGTATCATTTCAAATGATAAACCTTTTGTAACATAGCTTTCAAACTTTACAAGACTTATGCCCACTTTTCAAAGAACCTTCTCATCTCTGTCATTTTATCATCATCTTTGTTCCAATTTACACATTACCATTTTCCAGCAACAAATGTATTCAATATATATTTTCTCTCATTCCTGCTTGTCATGTATCCACGTATTATTTTCATATTCCCTTGTCATCCATTCAAATCCAAACAAGTCTCCTTGCTTTTTCTTGTTTCCTGGAATAGTTGAATCATTTTGTTACTTATAAAACTAAATTGATAGCCTTTAGTTAGGTTCTGAATAACCGTTTCCATATACCTGATTTGTCATTCGGTTATGTTCTTACTTTTGTAACAACATGAAATTCCCAACATAGATTAACTTGCAAATACAACAAAGTAAATGAAACTGGTCAACAATAAGGATGCGTCGTTGAACATGTAACTTGACTTTCTAAATCCAATCATGAAAATACATATGCATTCGACTATAGAGATGGTCTTTACAAGTATTTTGTTATGCAGTGATTAACACTTGTTAAACCACTGAACACTTTTAATAAATCTAATGAATTCTTACCATATGTACTTATGAAATTCGTGTCTAATCTTCATGTTGTCACATATTATTATTTTGTTCCTATCACCATGTTGTTTTGTTCTCATCACCATAATGTCAGGGACCAGAAACTTGCAAAATATTCTCTTGATTCATCTTTAATCTTGATATGTCTATATTGTGCCACTAAGAGAATATGATATGGAGTCTGCAACGTAACTTGATAATCATCTATTGACTGAAACTCAAGTCTTAATTTCTCAATCATAATGAGGATATTTCATACCCATACTTAACTCACAATTTCTCTATTTGCATTTTAAATTGATGAAGACATATCATTCAGATTCACATATATTGGATCTGTTATCAAACTTCTTTTGTTGTCACTCACTTCTGTCACATATACGGGGAACATATGAATGCCTTCATTTTGTCATCTTTAAAGAACCTGCTACAAATGTATATTTCTGACTCCCCCTTGCAATATCATCAATCATACAAATCACTTGAAAATTATCAACATCCGCTCATACCTGCAACATCTGCACCTTTTCAAGCAACCTGTCTAGTGAACATCCAAAATATCAAAGAAGTTAATCTTTGTTAATCATGATGCTTCTGAGACAAACACCTTACCTTTTTGAAATCAATGACAAACATGCCGAATCCAACACATATACCCAACAGAATAGTGTATAGAGGTTGTATATCAGCACATATACCTAACAGGGAAAAGCATTTGACACATAGACTAGCGCATATACCAAACATAGTACCGCATATATTTTAGCACATTTCTGACAAAGAGCGTTAAATCGATCCTTGCAAAAAATTGAAAATCAGATTCAGATACCTTTTTTCGATCTTGTTATGTTCTGATTGACAGAGTACTAGTTTTTTAGTAGAATCATCCTAGATTTAACAAGTGATACATTTCCATACATCATGCATGGATGGGCTTTGTTAAACATACCATAAATTAACACTTGACTTCAAACTCAATACAACTTCTGGATTAGTTGTATGTCTGTTTTGACTAGAGCTCAAAAACAGAAAAATGAAACAAAAAGAAAAAGAAAAATAACCTCAAGAGACAATGGAAGACATGGAGAATCATTTTCATAGATATTGCATAGAACAAGATAATGAGGAAATGACCAATGAGAATATCAAAGAAGCTCAACAAGATCCCAAATTTCACAAGTTTATGGAAATTTCCTAGAATTTGATAAGGAAAAATACTCCCTCGTGTTAGCTCACCAAGGTGTCAAGTTGCATTATGATTTTGATGTATCCCAATTGAATACAAGAGAGAATGCTAATGAAAACAGCCCCCTCGTGGTGCTTACACAACAAATTCAAGGTCTTCAATAGCAAATCCAAGACATGCAAAGGGGCACCTCAACAAATAAATACTCATTGGAAGATATATATGTCTTTGTCCTTTTGATAGAAACTTGAACATGGTCACATTTCTCCCAAATTGTGAGATCCCAAAATATGACAAGTATATGAGGAATTATGATCCTAGTTGATGAGATTGTTTCCAAGAAGTTTTGGAGGACAAGCCATGAAATGGTTTTCAAAGCTTCCCCCCGGTATCAAGTCATTTGAAGAATTGATCAATAAATTTGTTACCCAATACTCATACAATATTGAACATGAGATAACCATGCTTGATTTATGCAACACAAAATAGAGAAATGGGGAACTAGTCCTTACCTTTTTACAAAGATGGAGGAAATTGTTTGCTAAATATCCTCTCACTATACCCAAACAAGAGAAAATAGATATCTTCATCAACAATGTGAGTGTCGAAATGAGCTATAGACTTTAATTACAATGTTCTCCAACTTTTGATAAGCTAATTGAAAATGAAATAAAAATCAAAGATTTTATAGTCAAGGAAGGCGAATTGAATCTCTACAAGGATACAAGGAGTTCTTCTAATAATTGTTGGAATTAGGGAACACTGAGAGGGGGGTGAATTAGGGAACACTGAGAGGGGGGTGAATTAGTGTTATACAATTTTTAAATTTATTAAATTGTTCTTTCAACCACTTAGCACATATACTCAAAATAAAGATGCAAGAACAAAACACAAAGATCCAAAACACCATAACACAAGGTTTTTTTGTGTGGAATCTTGGTTAAGGGAAAAACCACGGTGGGGATGAACCCACGAAATAAGTATACTCTGTAGAAGTATAAGTATTACAATGGGGAATGCACATACATTCAGGCACATTGCCTAGAGCTCACTGCTCAAACAAAAAGAATAGGTTCAATGCCTATAGATCAATTACAATAGATTTTGAACTAAAGAACAACATCTACAAATGCCAAAGTATAGTTTCGGTTAAGCACAATACACTGATTTCATGCACTTAATCACTCACTACTATGTTACATAATTCTACTATGATCTGAAGCAGAAGTTGTTGCCCTGCATACGTGGAACCACATACAATATATCATACACACCTTTCTCTATCTCAAAATGACCAAAAACATTGATCTTATATATCTGCAATAAGAAATTAAATCGGCTTCACGTCAGCTCAAGAACACTTAGAAAAATATTGAAACATGTACAAATTGTCGGCAAAATTTATATATAAATATCAATGTGGACCAAAATAATACATCATACATTACCACACATGTTGGCCCAACTTATGGATCACAATTTTTTTTACCAAAAATGCTCAATCAAATTCGCATAAGAATGTATTACACAAGTCAGTTGTTCTACACTGTCAAACCAAAAATTGATACACTGATGCTTCTAACATGCATACGAATTATCACCGGATTCCAAAACTCTGGAATAAGGTAATCCAGTCAACCATCAATCATCCTTTAGAATTGTAACACACAATATGAATTCAAAAATAAGTATATACCAAATAATGAACATTATTATATGCTCGGTTCTAAGTTATCAGAGTTTATACAATCTTTAATTTGTCTTCCAGTATACTTGAATAGTGCAATGTGAATTAGTACATTGACAGGTTTCCATCAATGAAAAGACCAAACAACTTGTGTAATGTCTCTTGCCAATAGTCTCCCCCTTTGGCATTGATGGCAAGACTTAGTGAAAAATGACTAAGTGCCAAAATCAGTACCAAATATGTATACACTTCAAAACTTAAAAATTCAATACTCCCCCTGAGATGAATAACCCATTTACATTTTTCATTGCCCTATACTCCCCCTTTGACATAAATGAAAAAGGCAAGTGTCTACATACCAAAATTTATACAAAAACTTATAAACAAGTAGCATACTTACATGATCTTGAATATATATACAAAAATGTTCATCAATAACTTCAAATCATTGACCCAACCTTGCTTGAGAATCTCCAAAACTAAAATGTGACCACTGAAGAGATATGCTTGCATTTTTGCAGTTTGAAGTTCTAAAGAATCACCTATGACCATGATATTTTTAGCTTTATTCAAAGCAATAAAAGATGTTTCCAACTTACAAGAAATTAGACTCCAAAGTTCACCAACTCTGCCAACAATCTTATCTTTATCATGCATCAAACTCGTAATTTTGTCAAGCAAACATATGACTTGACCTCCATGACTGGATGCAAAAATAGTTAAGGGATCAAATGACTTACAAATATCTTCTAACTGCTTCTCATACTCGTTTATCTTCTTCTCAATATCCTCAACAAAGTTAGAAAATGATAGACAAGATTTATGTACACTCTCACTTTTAGATATGGCATTTTGAATACTCTTTACACAATTACCCAACAATATCCTATCATTAGAAATCATTCCCTTCAACTTCTTGAATCTATTAGACTTGAACTCATACTAAACCAATATCTTAGCTGACTTCTCCAAAGACTCAAAGTGAGTACTTTGAGGGAGAATCAGATCTATCCTTGAAAAATGTAGACACTTTCTTTTCCAGGACACCAAATGCAAGACCTAATAGCTCATTGTCCTCCATGTGAGATCTCGGAATAGCCTCTCTTGCCTTGGCTTGTGCAAGCGATGCAAATCTCAACTTCTAGATTGGAGAAAGAGTGGCCAAATTGATAGGCCCTTAAGTAAATTTAAGATCATCTAATTCTATACTATCCTTCTCTAGAAACTCCTTCACTGACTCTGTGGTGTCTCTTGCATCAGATTTTATCTCAAACTTCTTCTCCTCAGTCACCTTCTTTGCTTCTTCTTTCATTAGAACCTTAATCCCATAGATGTTTGAACCAAAGGATTAGTATCCTCAACTTTATCCTTCACTGATCCTTCTTCATTTATCTCTTCTTTCGTTCTACCTTCAGGAGCAGTAGAAACATTGAATTCAACTTCTGAAATAGATGTATCATCGACATCTTGGGCTTTTCTTGTGGCAACATAAAATTGGTTCTTTTCTAGAGCTCCCTTTAATATCTTCTGGATCTCTCTTACAACTTCATCTGTCTCCCCAATCATCAGCTTATTTGTTCTCCTTTTTCTCTTGAATTCATTCTTAGTTTCCTTGAATATTTGTTGCATTTATTCTACTGATATAAAAAGACATAGACTGATTGACACCTACTCTCTCAATCTCTCATCCTCAGCCTTGGCATTTACTCTTCTCATTTCCAAAAGATCATGTAGATTTTTTGGAATCTTAGACATTATCTCTACAAATTCCCTATTATATTTATTCAAGTATTTTACAGTGGCTTCTTCAAGTACCATTTTACCATCATGATCAAACTTATCAAAGAATTGAAAAGTGGCCTTAAGTTACCCTAAACTATTATGTCTTTCTCAACGTCATTTACTAATGCACCAAGCTTATCTAGTTCATGTTTCATTTTCTTACTTACTCTCTCCTCACTAGATGGCTTGTCCTTCAAGACTATTAAGGCTTTAGTCCCCTTTGACTTTATCTCCTTTACTACTTCATCATATTCTATCTCTTCACCATCACCAATAATGATATACTCTCTTATGCTTTGTGCTTACTTTATCTTTCCTTCCTTTCTAGATGATTCATCATGAGACTTCTTAGCGCTAACTACCTTGGAAACACTGGAGGAGGGTGTAGAGCTCCTTGTTTTTCTAGGTTTGGAGGAAGAGACTTCCAGACCAAATCCTGCAATTTTGACTAGTTTTTCTTCTATTGCATGATGTGATCTCTTCCTAGATTCTCTAACTACCTGTACCGAAATCCCCATACTCTCTTCCAATTCCTCAACCTCTTTTCTTACCTTCCTTGCTATTTCTGATTTCCTTAGTTCTAAATATACCTATTTGTCTTTCTCTTCATAAGTGCCAAACCTCTCCTTTGAAGTGTCAATGGGCTTACTAAATAGATGTTGAGCATACATGTCAAAACTTTGTGCATCAACTTCATACCCCATAGGCATGATCCATACAATTCTAGGCTCCATTGCTTCCATTAAACAGTGATCAATATAAACCATAAAACAAATTGTGTCCTTATACTTGTTAATATTAGATTTAGGCACCCTTTCCCTGGACCGCACCACACTCTGAAAATTATATTTATGTATATATTTAATTTTTAGAATTTAGAATTTTGGAGATATTTTGATTTTGATTTTCCAAAGATTTTGGAGATTTAAATTGATTTAAAAATTCAATTTTTAGAATAAAATGAAATTCATGTGAAATTAGTTGGAATTAATTGAAATGATTAATGGGAAATTGAAGTGAAATTAAATTAATTTGATTTAGGAGGAATATTTAGATAGATTGGATAATTAAATATAATTGTTCAAACTATAGGACTTAGGAAATTTAATTTAATTAATTAGTGAAGACCAATTAATTAAGATTAATTAATTAAATAACATAAATTATTTAATTAATATTAGAGGGATGATTAAGTGATTACAATATTGGATTGTAGAAGAACAAAATGTAATTAATTAAATGATTAAAGAACCATTAATAATAGAGGAATAATTGGTAGTTAAATGTGAGCTCACAAGTATGTCCATTTTTGGGTGTCTACACAGTCTATGCTTGGCTTATAAATTTTGTTCATATGCTTTCTCGCCATCTTTTACTAATGTTCTGAACCCCTCCTATATTTGTGTGGGGATCCTACCTTTTTTGTCCACCTCGCATTCTAAGCATTATGTCTTGCGTCCCACTTTCATTTTTCTATCCTGTAAATGATGATGAGAGAGGCTCTATCCATGTTTAAAATAAGGATTTATCTCGCATTCCACCACACTGCGCTTATGCCCATTGAACTAGGCTTAACTCTCATCGTTCTGAGCTTTGACTTGTGTGCATTACAAACATTCACTCCACATGGTATTACATCAAATCAAATCCTAAGATCTTATTTTATGGTTGTTTTTCATTCCACATTTATTGCCTATCTGTTGTCTTAACATACATCATCAATCCTACCCTTAGGGTTCTACCCTTACCAAGGCTAGAAATCAGTCATATCCTATCATCTTATGATCCTATTTATGGAAAGAACTATGGACTGAATGATCACTTGGTCACAAGGTCTTTTGCTTTGGTTTATCTTTTTATGTCCTAGCCTTATCTCTACTCAAGATCACCTTGATCCATCCATATTTTAGTTTGTCTTGAGTGGTGTAAGCTGGGGCATTGTATTTTGTGGTGTGACGTGTTTGGTTATTGTTTAGTTTGTGATTCCCACATGTTTGATATTCAATCATGGTTATGTATGTTTGCAATTGAGGTATATTATTTGCATATCCCCACCAAGTCTACGTGAAGAGTTTGGGTGCATTATAATTTACCCATATGATCACACTACATATGCTCCACCCTGCTTGGTGGCAAACATGCATGTTCTAAACTAACCTCTTTTGTTTGAGAGTCTAGTCCATGCAGATGAATCTTTTCACCTTTTCTTTTACAACATATGGTGTATATCTCCTTTTGCAAAATCAAAACTAGGATATGCTCTCCACATTCAACACAACAAATTCCCCAGTCATTGTTGTATATTCATTGCATCTTGAGGCTCCTATTTACCCCTCGTGTCCATTTTTGTCTTATGTTAAAAGATGCATTTCATACATTTTTACATAGTTTCATTTAGTTTCCTTGCATTATTTTCTCCACTTAGTTGCATTTCATTTAGTTACATCACCTTTCATACTCTTCATTTAGCTGCATTCACATTCGTACATCCTTATGTGCATTCTTGTTCATTTAATTGCATTGCTAGGCTTATTCTTTGATTTTTTGTATATCATTACATTCTTATTTTCATTTAGTTCCATAAAATTCATTGCATTGCATACTTCATTTTTATTTACTCATTATATAGTTATTATATCTAAGTTTCATTTCATATTGCATTATTTTGCATAGATCTTTTATTTATTGCTACATTTTAGTTGCATTTCATACTTCATTTTAGGAACCTTTTAGTGTGCATTTACTCATTTAGTAATTGCATTCATCAAACCATTTTGGCATACACTTTTCATCATATTTGCATCCATTCCATTTTGCATTTAGATTTATTCTATTAGTCATTGTGCACAACATAAAATTCATTCCTCCATCATACACATACACATACACATATGCATTATTATTATTATTATTATTATCCATTTTTCTTAAATCACATTATATATATATATATATATATATATATATATATATATATACCATTAACTTACATGTCACACATACCTAACTCATAAACCATGCCATATCCACATGCATTACAAACCTACTAGTACATCATAGCATGCATGCCCATACATTCTAAATGTAAACAAAAATCCATAAACACATCCTAGATGCATATACACCTGCATCACACCTGTTAACCTATCATATAAATATCATCCCACATCACCACATATAGGTATCATCTAGCATCATGCACATGCCAATATATCTTCCATACATCCATCCCACATCACAAGTGTCAATCCATCATGTATATACATAGTCATGATATCATACTCCTACATAAGTGATAAATACACATACACATACACACACACATACACATACACATACACATACACATACGCACACGCACACGCACACGCACACGCACACGCACACACACACGCACAGGCACAGGCACATGCACATGCACATGCACATGCACATACACATACACATACACATACACATACACATACACATGCACATAGAATAATAATTTATAGAATCATCATCATCCATCATCCTAATCATAAATGTCCATCATAATCATAAATTCTCATCCTAATCATAAGTGTCCATCGTAAAAGCACAAAGTCCATCATGAGTCCATCATAAATAAATGCATACATATAATAGACACCAAAATCATACATCTCATATGTCTCTAAAAAATGTGTGTCATAGTACATGGCGTGGGACTCTCACCCACCCTCACCTTGGCTAAATCTGTAGGTATGGCTCCACTTCCCTCTCTCATTACCCCTAGGTAATCACTTCCCCATTGACCCTCCTAGTGCTATTGAACCCCTTGCCTTCTCTGTATCGGTCCTCTCAACAAAGGAAGCAACTTTGAACACCTATAAAACATCCTTAAAATAGAGTCCTCTATAATGCTCAACCTCATAAGACTCCTCTTTTCTAATCTGTGGGAAACCATGACAATTGTCATCCCATGTATGAATCCCATGGAAGACAATGTTTAATGGGCTAGCTCCTTATTTTCTTTATACTATATTGTGTTAACCTTAGCCTCTTGTAGTGATACTCTTAGTTGAGCAATCTCCTACCTGGCCTCATCAATCTCTACGTCTCTCATGCCTGCACCTGTCTCAACCCACTCCTTCCTGTCACCTAACTTTGCCTCTACCTTGTCCTCCTCCTGTATAGTGGTGTCCAAGATTGTTTGTAAATTGGTTGCATAAGCCCTCTCCTCATCCTTTTATGCCTGTACTCTAATAATCTTTTTCCATAAACTACCTCCCTTGGATATGGAAGAGTCTCGCTCTAATGCTATCATCCTCACTCTAGCCTTATCCATAGCCCACATCATAAGGTGTAATGTCCCCTTTTTCGTGAGCAATGGAGTTCAAAGGAATTAGCCTATTCCTGATCCTTGTAGGCTAATGGGACTTGATAAGAGGACCGTGAGGCAGTTACCCAGTTGCTTGGTTGGCTCATTT
>MU226261.1:195419-213697 GCA_018584345.1 Thuja plicata | reverse complement strand
AGAGAGAGAGAGAGAGAGAGAGAGAGAGAGAGAGAGAGAGAGAGAGGAATCAAGACCCCCTAAGGACTAGATATATAGAAGACATGATATCACCCCCATAATGAACAATATCCTTCAAAGATGATGAGTGCTTGAAGAAAAAACATAGTCTAATGCCTACAAAAAACATTTCTCCCCTTAGGAAGAAGATAGACCAAATACAAATGCAGTTATGCTTCTCATTCTAGATAGGAAATAGGAGGTGGAATTAAAATGAAGTATGATGGTGATGCCATACTCCAATCCATATCCAATGAAATCAGGAAGAAGGTCTCCAAATATGCATCTCTAAAGACTAAATAGGTATCTCCACACTCAAAGAATCCATCACATAACCATGATCAAACTGAACCAAGCAATGTGGCATATCGAGTGAAGGAAGAGACTCGTGAATGCCAATCTCCAAAGATGGTGAAGAAGTATCTCTAACTGTGATGAATTTTCCATCAAAGAGAAGAGAAACCTCTTCAAGTATGTCTCCCAAATATGATATGTAAGACTCCACAAATTGTGCAACAATATCTAGCAAGTAGGAATCCCAATCAGGAAGACAAATAGATATCTCTTGCAATGACTCACTAGAATCATCAACAAAAGGTGAATGTGTGATCTCAATTGATGAATCATGAACCTTTGAAGCATACAATCTCCTACAAATGATTACAACCATGGGTTATCTACTCTGAAAAATGAAGAGGCACATTGGAGTTGGAAATAAGAGCGTCAAGAGATAGTGAAGAATCAAGGTCTTCATATACCTCCTGAATGTACTCCCAAGGAGCATGAGGATCCGACAAGTCAACAAGTGACTCCATAAATTCATCATCAATATGCTAAAAAATGTCAAGAAAAACTATACCCCTAAACCCTTTCCAAATGCATATTTAGTGAAAATCATCATCAGGACAAGTAAGTTCATTATACATATAGGGCAATAGATTTTTCTCACTAAGGTGAGCAAGAATGAGATCGCTCCATTATTTATAGTTGCCTTTCTCCAAAGTAATTAAAAAATCAATGATTACATCAATTATATATGACAATTGAGATCAAAGTATAACAAGTGCCAAAATAGGCCCAAAAAGGACCAAATGCTAAAGTAATATGCCCACTCACAATTACTACAATTTAATAGAAAATCTAGAAAGTAGACAAAAAAATAATGTACTTAAAAAAAATGATACCTAAAAATGTTACCATATGTGCCCAAACAAAGCCCTAGAAGTTGTAGAAAGTAGGCTTAGATAGGTACAGTCATGAAAAACTATAATTTCTGATCAATTTGTCCACCAAAATTAGAAACTAAAACCACCAATAGAAAACTTAGGAAATTCTACCCCAAATCAAAAAAATTGTTCGAAAAGCGGACTTAAAATGAGCAAGATATGAGCCTTTAAAGTTGGATTGCAAAATAAAAAACTCAAATGGTGAACGCAAAAAATTTAAACCCTGCATTGACGTTAGCAAAACCTGCTATTAAATTTGATGATCTGATGACCATCACAACAAAAGACAGTTACCCTATAGATGACGGTCAGATGGGCATCAGTTTTAACACAGTAAATTTTGATGTGTCACAAAAATGTTTCCTATTGACAGGGCTAGTGACTGGATTTTTTCCTTGACATGGCAATAATGCAAGTAGATCTTGGCGTGGATATGGAAAAATCACTATTCACCATGTGTCATGATCATATTTACCTCTATTATGTCGATGTGGCGGTCACACTGGTAGAGATTACATGGGCTATCAGATCTGTGTGGTGTGTGCCATTGCTGACTCAGATCTGGCTTTGATGTGGGTCATTGATGATATAGACAAGGCTAACTCACTGCATGGCACAGATTTGATGACTAGGCATCCATGTGGCGCAGTTGAGGGTGGCGCAAAGTTTTTAGTCACACATTAGGACTATAAGAGATTTTGTCTCACTTTATATGCAAAACTAGTCAACAGTTTCAAAACAAAAACACCGATAGTGGTCGGGGCTTGATGTGTCGGCTCCACCCAATAGTGGTGGGTTGGTTGGGGGATGTCACGTGATGCCTTATTTGCAGAGAATATACCCTACTTTTTATAGGTTCAAATTTGATACACACGATCTACGAAAAAGGTCTAACAAAAAACTGTTGAATATATAGGGGGAAAACCCCAAACAATTTTGCTTGAAAATATAATTTTTTTTTTGTGAAAATAAAGAAAAATATGCAGAATAAATAACAATAATTTTTTTATTGATTGTACTACAGAGGGGAAAATTGGGTTGTATGTATCGGTCTGCTATTTGTTTTTGCCTCAGATTTGACTTTTGACGAATATGGGTAAATTTATAGTCAATTTTCACCAAAACAACCTCCCAGACGCAATAGTGACTCCCAAATAGCATTATTCTACACCCACAATCGAATCAAGCCAAAATTTCACTTCTTGAGAAGGAGTCTTCACACCTTGAGAGCTTTGATACCATGTTAGAGATTTAGGTGACTCTATAACACCCCAGGATCAAAAGAAAGACCAAGATAACTTCCACAAGACAAGATAATTGCATTAAGATGTAAGAATGATATTATTGCTAATGAACATGATTAAAATGTACATGATAAGCCTGCTTATATAGGCAAGGTGATAAGAAATAATGATATGGATCTGGTAAGTTATCACCCACACAAGGTGGAATCACATGTCCACCAAAGGTGGATCATCATCCTTTTTGAAATGAAGTATGTGCAACATGTGAAGCATGATAATGTGATAAGAGAACTAAAGGTGGATCTCACACATAACGTGGAATGTGATAACAACTGTCACCAACGAAAGTGGAATTTCTCCTACACCATGTGCAAATATAGGTACAAACTCCTAGGTGTCTCATATGTAACTACAATGCAATGCATTATCCTAAGTAAGCTTAAGTAAAGTCTAATTAAATAATTAATTACACCAACAAGTTTGAATTTGGGAATGTTCTCACACATGCGCGAGACAAATTAAAAAATAAGGGGAATGTTAATGAGTGAAAGAATCAAGAAATTAGCTTAATTAACAAAGGATTAATTAATTAATAAGCTTTAGGGTGACATGATGGGTTTTAGGAATTGAGGCACCCTACTCCATTTATTTGCTTGTTTAATGTTATGATGTGGATATTTCTCTTCAAAACACAACTAAATGATTCCCCAAATGATCTATAAGTGATGTATGGATTGATGCTAAGGCTAATATGAAATCTATATGAGAAACTAGATGCAAAACAAATGGATTTCTATATGGAAAAAATATACTAAATATGCAATGAGAATATGCTTGAAAGGATATGAAACCGCATGAAAACTATGATAGAAAATGCAAGTAATGAAAAGCTCTAAAAATAATGTGGCATGATAACACTACAATTGATGGATTTATTAACATGCACAAGGAAAGGCTCCTATTTTGTAGGAATTGGAGGGAAAGGACGATTGAGATTCAACTTGAAATGGATGGATAGGATAATCAATGAGGTAGAGGCCATGTAGAAAAGGGTGGTTGGTCATGTAAGAGGGATGATTTGATCAGACATATGTGAGAAACATTGAAAAAGATGGGCAATAAATGCCAAGTGGGGGATGATGTATGACCAGGATGACCTAAGGTGGCTATGGGAGACAAATATGTAAGAGGAGGGTAGCTATTTATGGAAGGTTGGTGAGTTTGAATTTGGGAATGTTCTCACATATGTGTGAGACAAATTAAAAAATAAGGGAAATGTTAATAAGTGCAGTAATCAAGAAATTAACTTAATTAATCAAGGATTAATTAATTAATAAGCTTGAGGGTGACATGATGGGTTTTATTTTGTGTTGTTTGCATTTGACTAAGGAAAAGATTTTCCCATATATAAACTCATCTAGTTCATATCTAACTTCCACTTTTGTATTCTTTGGAATGTCTTCATTATCCTTCACATTTGTATCCTTCTTAATCTCTTATTATAATATCTGTAAGCTTTGCTTTCAGTAGAGTAGGCAAGAAATATGCCTTCATAAACTCTTATGTCAAACTTTCCCAAGTTTTCTTCATTTTTTATTTAAAACTTACTTCCAAACACTCTAAAATATTTCATAGAGGGAGTTCTTCCATACCATAGCTCATTAATATCTTTCCAAATTTTATTCGAATCCACACTCTGTTAATTATGTATAATTTAGTTTGTAAATTGCCTCTCTCTAGTAGAATTTAGGTAGATTTGCTTCTTTCATTATTGTTCTCGTAACTTCCTAAATTGTTCTACTCCATCTCTCAACCACACCATCGTATTATGGTGTTCTAGGAGTAGACAAGTGTCTCTTTATCTCATGATTCTCATAGAAAGTATAAAACTCATTAGAAGTAAATTCTCCTCCTCTATCAGATCTTAAGCATTTTTCTATCTATCTCATTCTCATCCATATCCTTGAATATCTTAAACTTTTCTAGAGCTTCTAATTTTTATTTTAAGAAAGTAACCCAAATCATTATAGAATAATCATTAATTTAAAGTATGAAGTACCTATCAGCTTGTTGAATTATTATTCTAGTTAAACAAAAAAGATTAGTATGCATTGATTCCAACAACCCAGTAGAAGATTGTTCCTTAACTATAAAATTCCTCCTTGTTTGTTTTCCAACTTGACACTCTCTGTAGATAATATTAGCAAGATTTGTAAGCTTCGTCAGATCTCTCACAACTTGAATTGAACTAGTCCTCACCAAATTATCAAAATTAATGTGACACATCCTTTAGTGTCATAACCAACTCTAATTGATCTGAGTCATCAAACAATATCCACTAGCAACCTTCAACTTATAAAATTTCCACATGTCTTCTTTTCAATAGAAATCACTATTATGAACCTTTTCCCGATCTCACAACAATCATCATAAAAAACAAGTTATATCAATTACTACACATTTGACCAAAACTCAAAAGATTATGATTTAAGCCTTTAACATCGTTAACATTGTTAGTATTATGATTACCATAAAAACCAATTGAACAGATTCAAACTATCTTAGCAGTTTGATCATCTCCAAATCTAACAACACCTCCATCATATTTGTCAAGCTTCACAAACTTACTCTTGTCACTATTCATGTGATTTTAACATCCGATGTCAATAATACAATAATCTCTATCTCTTCTAGAATGAAAAATAGAAGCCCCTGTATCTGTAACTTTAGTATCAACTTTGGAAGATTTTTCTTTCATAATTTTACTAGGGTTAGCAGAACATGATTCTTCCTTTATAGCAAAGAACAAGCATTCATCATCTCATTCTTAATTAAATTCATCATTATAAATACTAACATCTTCTCTAATATAAAAAACCTTCTTATTTATCTTTCCCTTACTTTCTTCATTTTTACTATTCATGATTCTGTTAGGACATCTAGAAGCATAATGACCCATCTTATCGTATCTAAAACATTTAAAGGGAAACTTACCTTTGTATTTTACATTTCCCTTTCTTCATCTTCCACACAAAGTTTAACTCAATCTTGTCAAAGTCTTCCTCATCAAATTCCTCATCTTTCACTAATTTAACAGCTTTAAATGCAGTTTCTATCGTTGCACTGGTAGTACCAAATTCCCCCATCTCAAAAGAAATTAAGGAGCCACATATCTATTCTCTGGTAACCTTAGAGATATAGGGCTTGCTAAGAGTTCAGATTACCTATTTTCACAGCTTCATCCTCTTTTAGTTCACCACCAAGACCTTTGATCTCATAAACAACATCATCCATCTTCTATAGATAACTTGTTATGTTGTCACCCTCTTCCATCCACAAGCATTCATGATTAGCTTTAGCATTCTATAACTTATCTTGTTTGATTGTATCATCTCCTTCATAAGTATTCTCTAGCTTATTCCAACCACCATGAATAGATTCTATAGATGTAACTTTTGTTAACTCAGATTAAGAAAGAGCACCAAAAATAACATACCTTGCCTTGATATTGTCCTCATAAGCCTTGATCTCATCATGAATATTCAACCTAGTGAGTGGTTTCACATATTATTTTTCAACATCCTTCCAAACTTCTTAACCAAGAGAAATCAAGTGTCATTGCATCTTCACCTTCCAAAAATCATAGTTAGTTCCATAAAACATATGAATAGTCAGTTTTTGTATCATCAGGATCTCCATGAGTGGTTAATCTCTTCTCTAAGGAACCAAAGCTCTGATACCAATTGTTAAATGCACAAGATAGATGAGAGGTGGGGAGGGTGAATCAATTTTCAAAAAAACTTATAAACCTTTCCTAATCAGATCCACATAAACTTATCTTAATCTTCAAACACCAAAAGATACAAACATGAAAGAACAACAAAAACCACCATGCATAATGAAACACTAGATTTATGTGGAAAACCCTATTAAGGGAAACAAACATAGAATATTAATTTTCAAATATATAAACACCTATTAGGTTGACAATAGTTAAGGTGATTTTTACAAAGAAAGACTCATTGTTAGAAGGCTCACTTCCCAAAAGAAAAGGGTCATTGTCAGAGGGATAACTACTAGATGAAGACGAATAAAAGAGAAAAAATCCACCACTAATGTAGTTCTACAACTCAACCAAAATATTTTTAGATACCTTCTACTCATTGCTTTTGGTAGGTAATACATGAAGGTCCACATTGCACAACACCACACTTCACACCAACTTATACATACAAGAAGATATATCCTCTTTCACATATCCTCATTGCATACATAAACACACACCTGCAAAACAATCATATAAGTATAGACACATGCCACACTCTATTTCTTCAATCATTTATCCTTTACTTATATCATCCTCATGCTAACAAAATCTCCCAAGGTCGACTAAGCATCTTGACTGAACATAATTCAAATTAAGATCAGAACGTAAATATTCCTATAGTGGAAAGGAATGAGAAGGGGACCACAACATGCCTTAAATGGGACTAAAATAAACATCATATACATTACTCTTCATCTTTCATTCACTGAGGCTTTTACTTAAGTGTAAATATCCTAGGTTGGCCAAACCTAGAGTAAGAATACCATTAAACTTTGAAATGATGCCTTTGAAGCCCAAAAATTTATACCATATGAACTGAATGAAGCCAAGTACATTATAAGCCTATTTCTAAAACCACAACAATAGAAACAAACATGCGGAGAATACAGAGTATGCATTTCATGTAGGAAACTCTAACAATAATTATCATACTTAGATAAACACCAATTCTTCAATACCACAATCCAGCTCACAAAAGCTCAAATCCAAAAAATCAAAACACTTCTTAACAACATATCCAAACCCCACCAAATGGATTTGCAACATAGAAGATATGGAGAAAAAATCTCAACACCACTACACATGAAACTCAATAATGTTTGTACCAACTAGTCACTAATGACAATAGAACCAGGTTTTTGATTAACGCAAAAATATGTTTTGGAGGGACCTGAAACCCTTTACATAAAAATTACATTATGATATTCAGGAAATCCTTCCAGAGAAAAGAGGAACCAACAACGAGCAAACATACTAGAAGAAATAGAAAACAGAGAGAGACCCAACCAACCACCAACAAAAAGACAAAATGACACCAACCAAAGACACATGACTAAACCAAATTCTTAAGGGTCTCGCCAACTTCAGCCTCCAACTGATTTCATCTTCATGGTAGCATTGTTGAGATCAGTCATGTCTTGGGACAAATTATATGCCTTATTCTTCATGTTAGCCCTTGTTATTTTACTTGGTCCCAACATATCCTTAATCCCTTCATCTTTATCATGCTCTAAATCAACCAAATTATTCTCCTTGCACATATTCTCCAGCTTGGACACTAAGGAGTTCAAATAGAAATATGTTGACATGTTAAACAATAGAAACCCGTTGACATCAATGTCAACAACAATAAAACAACTAGCTACTCATTCTGCTGAAACCTGCAACATAATTTCCCCTAATATAGCCCTTGCTTCTACTAAATTGCTAGTCTCTATGTCGTAATCAACTGTATAAAGTAATTTGGAATTGCCCAGTTCATATAAAAAAATACCACCTCTCCCAACTTTTCCAAGGTTTCCCTTAGCAACTCCATCAAAATTGTACTTTATCCAACCAAGCTTTGGGGCCACCCACACATAACCCTTGCCACCTCTAAGATCATAGCTAGGAATATGAGAAAGCCAATGAAAACATGGCCAATCATTGACCCTTTCAATCTTGTTTTCATTCAATACACAATCAAATTTTTAGCTTTCACTATCTCCCCCATTGTACCCACTATTCCATCCCAAATCCTATCAAAGTTTTGCTCTTCCTCCAAGAAAATATGTCAATTCATCTTTGTCCAAAGAGTCCAAATTACTACTATTGGAGCCACATCCTAAATCAAGACAAGACTAGAGCTCCTAACTTTGTTATTCCATGAGTTGATACAGTTAGTGACATTATTTTGGGAAACCCATGTCAATCCCCACTGCTTAAGAATTTTGTTCCAAATATTCCATGCTATCACATTGACCAAAAGGATGGTTTTTGCTCTCTTCCTTTTTCTTACACATAACACAAAGTAAGGGACCGACCTTGTTCATCATCTATAGCCTATTCCAGGTCAAGGTATGCCCCCTCCAAGAAATCCATAGGAATGCATTCATTTTAGGAACTCTAGGTTTGTACCATATTTTCCCTTTGCCTTGGTTGGTAGACTCAAAGAAGTAGGTAAGATAGAAACCTTTGATTAATACAAGTCTGCTGCCATGGCCCTTCCAAATGATTTCATTATCTTTTGATTCCTGAACCAAAGACCATTTGTCTAATTTTCTTTGTATATCCTCACAATGAAGGTACAATTCATCAACAAACACCTGCAGTAATTTCCAAGATCTATAAGGATCATCATCCTCAATATAGTTTGAAACACAACCACCTAGAATAGCTTTAAAGTGTTTCATCAAGGATATAAAGGAAGGAAGATCACTTATTGCAATGCTCTCAATGCAACAATCCCTCCAAAAAGGATCTTAAGATCACCTGCCACATTGTTCTCAATGCAAAAATCCTTCCAAAAAGGATCTTAAGATCACCTGTTGCATTGTTATCAATGCAAAAATCCCTCCAAAAAGGATCTTATTTCCCCTAGATCCAACTTCCCAACCAAATCTAGATTCAAGAAAAGACTGCAGGAAATGAGAAAATTCCAGATACACAACCCCTCAGACAAGTCACATGAAAAAATATTTTCAACATTGTTATTGAGTTACTTGACTTGAAGGATTCGACTCCAAAACCTCCTTTTGTTATTGTAAACCCTCCAAACATGTTTGGTGCCAAGAGCCATATTCAAATCTTTACTTTTTCTAATGCCAAGCCCCCCTTGAGTAGTTGGTTTGTATACATCATCCTAGTTGACCATATTTTACTTAAATTGCTCTTCACTACTTACACACAAAAAGCTTCTCTTCATCCCCTCAAGATGGTTAGCCACCCAGTTGGGAATTTGGAAAACACACATTGTGTGTACCAGGACAACCATAAGGTAAGCTTTCATGAGGGTGTTTCTACTTGCTAAGGACGACCACTTGCCCTTCCAAGAGACTATCATATTCTACATTCAATTGGTGATGCTACTCCAATATCCTATTGTGGACCATTTTTAGATTATAAGCATGCCCAAATACTTGCTAAGGAGATGATCGATGGTATAGCCTAGTGTTCTTTCAATAACAAGCCTTTCAGTAGTGCCCTCCTTTAAGAAATATGAAGAGTCTAGACAATGCCTTCTCTTGGATCCTCCACTTACTATTTTTCTTCATCAATTATGGTGCAATTTGAAGGACATTACATGTACTAATTATGAGTTTATCCAATACTTTCTTATCAATCAATTGTATCCTTTGTTGAAGCTCAAAGCCCTTAATTTGTTGCTAGATGTTGGTCTTGATATAATTTGCTGAAATATTTGGTGGAAATATAATAAACAAAATTTCAATGATACTTCCAAGCATGTTTGTCAGGTTTGGGATAAAATAATGACTAATTTGAAAAAAGAACTGTCGATTTCAATTTCAAGATTATTAGGTGGGGTGCATGGTGGGAATTCAAACTATTCAATAGACCTAGTATTTTAGTGGCTTCTCCCTTAGCAACATCTTTCAATAGTCCCGATGATTTTAAAATTACTAAACACGCTCCTCCTTCAAGCATGTTTAAATTTAATGTTGATGAAACTTCAAAAGTAATCCTAGAAATACTTGCACGAGAGGTGTTTGTTGTGACCATATTGGCAATGACAAATTTTGGTTTGTTGGTAGTCTTGGTATTGCTACTAATAACTTTGCTAAGGTCATGACCATTCACCAATCATTTTTACTTGTTAAGGTGTATCAATTTTCTCATATTAGTCTTAAAATATTGATTGGTCATTTCAATATTAAGTCCTTTTCTTACTTCTGATAAATGAATGACATATCAATAGCCTTATCCAGAGTTTCATTGTTGTTCAATGGAGCCATACTAAAGGGAAGGGAATCATATTTTGCTAAATTTGCTTCCAATTGGAATACTACCAAGTTTGATAGTAGAAGTGATCAAAATTGGCCTACATGGGATTCAAATAACACATTTAGGGATTTTGTGAATGTTGATTATAATATCTTCCTAGATACTTGATTCTTGTTCTTGGGATGTGTTTCTTGTCATATTCACAATTGCTTTTGTTTCACTTTTTTTTGACATTAAGTGAAAAATTACTTATGATACAACATGAATGATCTTCAAAATTGTAAGGATTATACCTTAACCATGATGTTAAGAAAGTTAGGAGGGTTCTTACCCTTGTATTGATTATCAATCTTCCATACATTTGAATGTTCAAGAATTTTTTGAAATTGATGTGCGAAAAAAATCTTTTTAAGATTGACAAACTTATGCTATACTTTGTTACTTAATATATATATCTCTCTGTCTTTATATTAAAAATATCAAACTTAAAAAAAAGTTTTTTAAAAATTGCTTATATAGGTAGCGTCCACATTTTTCACCTATGGAAGCATGTAACCCGTTGATCAAATTGCTGTTTAAACATACATGACGAAGGCATTGTTTCCCCCAACTTTTTATAGTGCAGCTCAAACATACGCTTTTAAATATCTTTTACAAGAATGGCCTCGATTTTCGAAAACATGGTTGCAGGACAACTTGGAAATCAAACAAATTGGCTATCCATCTCTTGGGAAAAACAATGAGAGAATACCCACCACAATAATAAGCCTTGTTTTGGTTGGTAGCAGGAAAGCTACAATTCCTATTTATTTTGTCCGATAATATTGTTTATAATCTTATTTGCCCCAATGAAAAAACGAATTCAACAGTAAAGGAAAAGCCCATATTTAAAAATAATAAACTTGCATGATCAAATGTTTGTCGTTTAATTTAATTATATGATCAAATGTTGCTGCCAAGAGCGGTTGAAAAATATGTTGATTTTTTGATAAGCAATGACATTCCATCCTTTTCATTCCACTACAATATTCCATCCTTCTGTTTAATTATAATTTCTGCCGATTTGTTGCCGTAAACGAATCAATGTTGAACATTTGCATGTGAATGCGATTCATTTGCATTTGGTGATTCCAACAACTTATTCTCTTAGCTTTATGCCTAAGAAGCAAATGCATCGAATCGATGATGACACGAGTTTCCTCTGAGTGTTTTGTATAATCTTTTAACCTTACTTTTTGGGGGTGCCCTGCATAAGTTTTCCCCCTTTTTGGAGTAGTTTTGTACTGATGCAGTTGTCGTGGCCAATCCTATCTCAGGGCAATGTAAAAGTATTCGATGAGAACCCAAACTGTGAGCAGTCAAATATACGCCCAATTAATTTTCTGTATTGCTCCACCTCTCCATGGTTTTATTCCTTTTGTCTGGTTTCAGATGACTACATTTGGGCAATTTGCTTTTCCCCATGTTTCCTAGCTTTTGGATTCGTATGATTTTTGCAGGGAATCAGGGTGTTTAAGGTTAAGTGTATATGATATCTCAATGTTGTTGCTCGTTTCATTTTTGTGAACTGTTTGTTAGAGTTTGTTGATCATCCGCACTGTTAGGTATGAAGAAAAGCTTCCATTTTCATAATGGTAGAGCAGCTAGTGAAAGAAAATGGCTGCTTCCAATGATTTGTAGCTTACTGATATTTGTGATCCTCATGTACCTTCTAATTGTTGAGTTTGGTTCATCCACTGAGCGGATAAAATCCTCGTCTTTTCAACTAGTTTCACTCAAACGGACAGATGATTCGAGTGGGTATTTTGTCGAATCTGAACTAGGCCAAAAGAATCATCCAGGGAATCTCAAGCCTCCAAGAATAGCCTATCTGATATCTGGAACAAAGGGAGACAGTGGTAGAATGAGGAGAACATTGCAGGCTCTTTACCATCCTAGAAACCACTATGTTTTACATCTAGACTTGGAAGCACCTCCAAGGGAAAGGCTTGAAGTGGCAATGTTGGTGAAATCTGATCCCGTTTTTTCACAAGCAAACAATGTTCATGTAGTCGGGAAGGCTAATTTGGTTACATACAAAGGTCCAACTATGATTTCTTGTACTCTACAAGCTGTGGCAATTTTGCTGAAGGAAAGTAAGGACTGGGACTGGTTCATCAACCTTAGTGCTTCTGATTATCCCCTTGTTACACAAGATGGTAAGCTCTTTGATTCCTTATTTTTACTGTTATTTTTGTACGTTGGGCCTTCTGATCGGTGTATCTCTTAGTGCCATTCATTATTTAACCACGCTGTGTGACCAAAAACATGAAAGTGGATGTCAAATCGTTGGGAGTGAGTCTATCTGTTAGTTAAAAACAGATCCAAGTTCAAGTGGGTTCAATAAATAAAAAAGATGCCGCTATACAGGAACATTACTAAGGGAATGCTGCCAATATCTATAGCTTTTGCTCTGTGTACTGACAGAGTAGTAGGTTCATTTATTTATACATTTGCAGAAATTGTGCTTCAATTGCTGTTTTGTTAACTCAATCTCACAATGTTTTGATCCTTGGGAAATTGGGTAGGCTCTCTTATCTCTTGTAAGATAGTTGCCCCCTTTGTCTAGCAATAAATTTTGCAGTCTAAGCCAAGTTTCCTTAGACTGCCTCTGATACATGTTGAAAAACATGAACTAGCCAAGTCATAAAGCTAGGACCTCCCTTTGGTACTCTGACATTCAACTTAAGTTACACCCTCTTCACAGTTTGATTACTTGGTGTGGATTGATACCTTTCATTTGGGGCTGTGTCTAGTATGGATAATATCATAATATTGAAGTTAACACGTATAAGGCAAATAATCAGGTAGGAAATATAATGTTTACTTACAAATTAGTTTGCATTTATCGTTCATTGATCTGCTTGAACTTTGTAAGATCTTATGCTATAGCTAGCAGGGTTTGTGTTTTCAGGTGACACCAGTTCTTATTAGAAGTTTTTGCATTTTCTTTGCATGCAGACATTTTTCTTAAATGTGAAAGCTTCATTTTTAATTTTTATTTTAATCTTAGAAGTAATACAATCAATAAAAGGCAACTGCATGATTCGCATGAGTTCTAGTAAAGAAATCATAACTTAGAAGCTAGAATAAGAAATAAACAACATTCAAATCTTTCAAGGACAATTGTAGGTTAATAGGATTTGAAAGTTTATCTAGTTTCAATATAAAAGTCAGAGGCAAAAAAAAGAATCTTACAAACTGAAAATTGGCTAATAGCTCAAAGGACTTGATTATGTTGTCCTAAGTGATGAAGGACCAAGGTTCTGAATTGGTTGATGATTTGATTGGTTGGCTCCTCATTGTACCCTTCAAGAGTTGATTTATTTCTTTGGGATGTAGCTGATGGTTTTCATTTGGCAACAAGAACAAAATCTGTGTGTCCCTGATATACCATTGTAGTATGAAGTTGAACCATGTCTTTGTTCTTTATAAATTGCCCTGTTTTGAATTGTAGCTGATTTGAGTTTCAGTTTACTCTCCCTTTAAATTAATCTGTAAAAACTCAGGTACGACATTTGTTTTCCCCAGTCCCTTGGCCAAGGTCTACGGTTATGGATGGTGCACTCAAATTGCCCTGGCCAAAATTTCTTAAAGCAATTACGGTTACCAAATGATGCCCTCAGCTTGAAGTCTATGCATTTCCTGTTCATTGAATATTAAATAATAAACAATTATTCCTGACTTTCTCAAATAAATTCCAGTATCTGCAACACAAACAGGGTGTGAGTACTTGGCAGGTTAATCATTGTGTGCACATAGTGCCCACTTTTTGCTCTCATTGCTTTTATTGTTGCAGTTTCTGGGCTGAGAAACTTGACTTGATGAGGGGTCCAGTTTACTGAAGTATCTTTGCCTGAGTAGAAGCTGACTGTGGGTACACATGCAGATTTACTTCATGTTTTCACCTACTTGCCGAGGGGTCTCAATTTCATTGAACACACAAGTGATATTGGCTGGAAATTGTAAGTGTGCGAGGTATAAGTTTCTTGGTGTTATATTTTATGTAGAATCATAGACAAATATTCTGCGCTTTGTCAATTATTTGAATACAAGTTTCTCGTTATTTGATTCAAAATTCGGTGTCAGGTATCAGAGAGCTAAACCAATGATTATAGATCCAGGCTTGTACCTGTCCAAAAAGTCTGACATATTTTGGGCTTCCCAGCATCGGGCTGTTCCAACGTCCTTTAAATTATTTACAGGTAGCCATTTTCCTACCTATGCGCTTAAAAAAGTTTGAATACTTTATCTATTATCAAACTTTCTTGGATAATTTCAACTTTTCAGTATTACAATGAGTTCAATTTCCTGTATTTTCCAAATGAGTCATTTGGTTACTCTTTCAAATGAATACAAGAGTAAGAACTAAATGTGCTAGATGATGCTTAACTATGGCGTTTGGCTCAGCTTGAACTTCCAGGATTAAGCATTTCTTTTTACTTGACCCAACATTTTGTGCAAAATGGTAAATTAGCTTCATTTTAATTTTTAACTTTTTATTTGTTAAATGGTCAGGTGACTTTAACTTCTCGAATTTTGAATTTTGTGCAATCATATTTGTGGGAAATTTTATTAATATTTACTCTTTAGAGCACATTCTTTTGTTTCCATCTATAAGAAGATTGCCTAAGCCACTACTTAGTTACTAGAATCTGTTTATAATGCAGCAGTTAGGTAGCACTCTGTGGTAGTGGAAAATGTCCTGACAATTATTAAGGTAAAGGTTCTTAGTTTCTGCAGGAAGGCTATTTTGTCGCAGGAAAAGACTGGTGCTTGCTTGTATACCTTATAGGTGAATAACCGTAAGTGATTGCCGTTCAAAATTAACACAGAGGGAAGAGGAAATCTGATATCTAGAACTATTCTGAATTTAATTTATTTTTAAAAATTATATTTTAAGAAAGGTTTCTGGATAAACTGCATTTAATTATTTATTTCTTCAACATTTTGGATCACATCTTGTGATCAGTCTTCAGGAAATGTAAAGCTCAAGAAGAGAGAAAATCAAGTTTTAAAAGGGCACTTAAAACAAATCACAAACTTTTCTAGAAGAGGTATGATCTTAAGAAACATAAAATGTAAGGTGCTGAATTATTTTGGGAAATAAAAAGGTGCTGAAAAGGAAAATCGAATGCAATAATTCAGTCTAGATAGGATGGCCTTAACCAATTCCTTGCATTAGGAAACTATAAATTGAAGTCTAAAATGTAATGAATAAAATGGAGAACACAATGAAGAATCTCATGAAGTAGATTTATTATTACATAAATTTTAAAATCCTCAAAAATAAAGATATAAATCTGTTAATAAAGGAACACATCAAATTGTTAAACCACTGCCCTCCACCCAACCGTAAGATTATCTCAACACAAGAAAGGCACTTTAGGATAAGGTGAGAATCTGAGATTATAAGAAAAAAGTCACAAGTTGATGAGCAACACTTTAAAAGCTGAAAGCTAAGCCCCATTGATATCACAATATGACTCAGATGACAAAGTGAACATTATTGCTACGATAATGGCGACCTTGTTTGGTACATCTACCAGATAAAAAGAGTTTTTTCCTTCTTGCTGCTTGTGATTCTATCAGCACAAGCTCAATGCAATAACTTAACAGGTGCCTACTTGGTGGGTGTGACTACGGACAGAAGCAGAAATATGGACTAAAATTTAGTCTTGTGAGGCAAATCTGCTGTTATGCTCAAATGAACTAAAAAAATTAATAAAAAAGTGCATGAAAACAAGAAAAGTTAATGCAGACAAGCCTACGTTCCTGCATATTAATCTCCAAAAATAAATCCTATTCGTGTTAATCATTACCAAAGTCTATGAACAGTATCAAAACGACATAAGCTAGTGAGGAGGAGTCATGTTAAATACATGTCCAAAGAAGATACATCTCCTACTTTACTGGTGAATCATTGAACAGTTCACATTATTCTCTTATTCTTTTAAAAAAATTGAACCTCTTAGTTCAAAGCTGGTTTATTTTAAAACAATCTTCAAGAAAACTAAAATGCTAAGAAATTCAAGACCTTGATTGCCACTAATTCTTTTTCTTGGTGACGAAGGATTGCTTTTACTCTAGGAAACTGCTGCATCAAACATTTAGGTAAGAGTTTAAGCTATATGGTAGAACCATCCTTTTGACCCAAAGAATAAGGCACGGCATGCTCTTCCACTAAGATATCTCTGAATTTTTTTATATCTTTTCTTTATTGGCTTCCAGCTACTTGTTGGACCATAAACCATCTTCCTCTTTTTCCAGCTTCTCCTTGCAGACTTAGGCTCACTACTGCTTGTCCTCCAAACCGTTATCGCTTTCCTCATTGCTTGTCCAATCTTTTGTTGCACTTGTCAAAAACTATTTAAAAAAAGATATCAAGGCAATGAAAAATTATTTCAGGTCCTTCTTCGATGTTCGCATTATGCCATTTACGCATGCTTCCTTTGTAGCTTTTATCTTTTCCATGGCTTGTTGCCCTAGCAAAGCTTATCAAGAGTCAATTTTCCTCTTCATCTATTTTTTATGCCATATCAGCTTCTGGCATGCTGACAATATCACACCCTTTCTATTCTTCAGTGTGTCCTTTTTTGTGAGGATTCCTTATCCACCATCAAATATGAGGCCTCCAAAGATCTCCATCATTCTTGCTGCTTCATCTCTAATGTGGATTGCTTCCACAACTGCAACATCTTCAATCACCTCTAGTGATAGACTACATTCTTGTTCATTTCAATCTTTGAACTCTTCATCTCTTGCATTGTAATCATCAATTTTTTTCTTCTTCAAGGTAACACAACCCAACATCTTCATCTCTCTCATCCCTCTCGTCCCTCTCATCCCATCCATCCTTTTCATCATCATTCCATTCATCTATCTTCTGTCTCTCAAACTTTTTTCAAGTCACATTTAGGGGCCTTCCATCCACTAATAATTCTGCCACCTCCTCAAAAGATTTAATCTTTCTCTATTTAGCAGTTCTATTCTTTAGCTGATGATAAACTTTGGCTTTTCTTTTTCAAAATATGTCTTGCTTACAAGGTGATCATCCCTTGAAACATTTTCACCTTCTTATATCACTTCCATGCATTTGCTTCAGCTTTATTTTTCTTTGCTTTCCCATTCTTGGTTGCATCAAACTGCTCTAACATCTGATACCATGTTAAGTGATTCACAACATTGTCTTGCAATTTATGACCAACTCTTTAGAACACAAATGCTGCATCGAAATCCACCATAAGGATAGCCTTCACATCCAAGGTGTAGTCTGCAACTCTCTCGGTCACATCCAGGTCCACTCTGCCCTGTTCGCTCTTCTTCCACATTGATTCCACCATCGCCACTGCCTCTTCCTCCATCACGCCTCTGAATGACTCGATTCTCTTCGAAGTCAACAGCTCCACTGTGCATAGTTTTCTCATCTCTCGCCAATGAGCACTGTACGGAGCAAACGCAATGTCCTTCCCATTGTAAAACAAGTGTTTGGCAGCGCCCATAGACGGCCTGTTGGCAAAGTTCAAGTCGTGGGCTTTCAAAAACTGTTTGGCCACCTCAGAAGAGGACGCAACGACTGCATTTACAGACCCGAACTTCACAGACATGATTGGGCCATGTTTCTCAGCCAACCTCTGCAGGCCACGGTGAGGAAGAGTTCCCAACTGATGGAGGTTTCCTATG
>MU226261.1:113256-139363 GCA_018584345.1 Thuja plicata | reverse complement strand
GTTGAGGGGGGCGGGGGGGTTCTCTTATTAATTATTAATATTAATACGAATGCTTAATATTAATATAAATTCTTAAATATTAATATAAATCATCAATGTTAATTAATAACATATTCGTATTACTGCTAAAGACGTTAAGATAGATGTCAGTGATTTTATAAGAGAAAATGATTATAAATTAATGATTAGTAAAGAATACTAATCGGGCAGCAACTACGTTGTTTATGGTTTGTTAATCATTAAAAGTATGGGAGGACACGGGGATGTTTTGAAGATTAAAAGACCATAAAATAAACATTAGATTAATGTACAAAGTTAGCAATCAGAAAGCAGCAGTTGGCTAAGGGTCTCAAAATGGTGCGACTTAAGGGAGACATTGATATAAGACAAGAGACACATCTCTTGAATATCACTCACCAATTCTTGGCAGATATAAAGTCGTCGATCTGACCTTTCTTAGGGGCACCGAGCAGTGGAATAAAGAAAAATACATTGTGGTGCTGATCAGTGAATATAAGAGACTATGAAATATATACATGTATCAGCCAATCATCGAATAAGAATTAGGGAGAATATTATATCTTGGAAGAAAACATTATATAAAGGAACATATAAGTATATTGACATTAAATTTGTATCACCGTCTGGCAACAATTCTGACAGTCAGAACACATGGGATATTACTATATATATATTATTTTATGAATTATAATTTCATTCATATATATAGAATGAGATCAGAATTATATATAAATATATATTTAAATTAATCTGAGATTGTACAACTACACGATCTAATGTATTTATATATATATACAAAATAACAATAATAAATAAGAATAATATACATAGGCTATGTTTAGCCTCATGGGCGTTAAATTTTTATCTATCTATATATCATATGTTCAGATCCTGTTACTACTTCGGTATATGAGAGGGGAAGGGCTGAGGCTGCCAAAGAAGGGCACTCTAAATCCAATAGGATAGCTCTCAAGATAGGGTAGGGATCAGCGTTCTCTTTAGCCTTGAGGGCTTAAGCCCAAGGCAGGTTAAAGGCTGGATCTGTAAACTTTGAGGGAGTCTATCAATGGTCTCTAAGCGCTTTGGGTTTGCCTCCAATGTCTTCTCCCATCTCAGGACTGAAGTAATAATAGAATCAGTCCTATAATCTGGAACAGAGATAATCCATTTCTTAAGTCATTTATTTAGTACCATTTTTTTATTATAGATGTTGGGCTATTATATCTTGTTAATTTAGAAAAAATATTAAATGAAGTTAAATTTGGTAATGAGTGAGCCCTCACTTAGTAGGGGACATTTACAGGAGTTTGCTTTGCTACCAGAATGGCCGAAAGGACTTATAAAAATCGGAAGGGAACCCATCCAACCTAGGGGCTTTATCATTGGCCTTTGAAAATAAAACTTCCTTCAAATCCTTTAAGTTAGGAAGTTGATCGCACAAAATATCTAGGAATTAGTTACCTAGCAAGGGACCACGTTGAGGAATTGCTGCCAGCGATTTGCTCCAGTGTATAATCTCAAACTGCAAATACCTACTCAAAATGTTGGACAAAGGCTTAAATATTCGGCAGTTCTTGCAGAAGGTAAGGAATGTTGTCCTTCACAAATTTGCTTGATGGATGGTAATGAATGTTGAGCATCAAGGCTTTAAAAATTTCCTTTGAGGCTTGATCACCAGTTTTGAGCCAATGGAGCCTAGCCTTGATTTACGCCCTTTAAGCTGAATAAACATCTGTAACCTGCTTCTAGTGGCAAAGCTGAGCCACATGAAGCTGAGGGGCAGAATCTAAGAGTACTAAGAATATTCAATGTAGAGATAGACAACATTTACATGCATGTAGTTCAAATGAATGAAGTGAGATTTGGAATTCATGATGGATTAGTACGAAGTTGGAATTACTGTGAGCTGTTATGTTTTCTATTTCTTGCTTTATTAAACTGCAGTATTGCAACTTGTTCTTCCATTATGCTTTATAAAATACAGATGTGTGATCATGTTTGTTCCTACATGTTTCCATAATTATATCAATGATAATATTAAATAAGATTTTCCTGCTCTTATATGTGGAATTGGTCAGGCATTTTCTCTTGGAGGTCCCTTAATCTGTCATGGGACAAGGGAATATATTTCTTAGTTCTTAGTACAGGGAATATCTGATTGTTATTTGCTTTGTATTGTTTGATTCTGATATAGATCATCTACGTGGTGACTCTCATTTGATTCTGTGTGTGGCTAAACAGAAAAGTGTTTTATCATCTTGGTTGCATGTTGTTTGGTAAATAGAATAGTAGATTGTCTAGTAAAACACGTACTGTTCAAGAAAGTGCTATATGTTAGCCTCTTCATATTAGAAAACCACTTGAATCTGGTTATATGATGCACATCTTTTTTGCAGGATCAGCATGGGTTATGTTGACTCGTCCATTTTTGGAGTTCTGTATATGGGGGTGGGATAATCTGCCTAGAACAGTTCTCATGTACTATACAAATTTTATTTCATCCCCTGAAGGATACTTTCACACAGTCATCTGCAATGCTCAGGAATTCCGGAATACCACAGTGAACCATGACTTACATTATATAGCCTGGGATACCCCCCCTAAACAACACCCAAAGCTGCTGTCCTCGAAGGAATTTAATAACATGGTTAAAAGTGGTGCTCCGTTTGCTAGGAAATTTCCCAAAGATGACCCTGTTTTGGATAAAATAGACAAAGAGCTTTTAGGACGTTCTGAGGGTCAATTCACACCTGGTGGGTGGTGTGTAGGGAGCAGAGAAGGTGGTCAAGATCCTTGCACAGTCAAAGGTGATCCAATGGTCCTTAGACCTGGCCCAGGTGCTAAAAGACTAGAAGGCCTGGTAACAAAGTTAGTATCCTCTGAAAACTTACAGTCCAAACAATGTAAATGAAAATGGGGAACAATAGAAATGGAGCATTAGATTTTGTATTCTTCGGCATGGGATCTTGAACCAAAAAGACAAATGGAGATATGGGAAGGTGCCTCTTTTCTTAATGGAGTATTTATTTGTATAGCTGAGGTTATTCCCGTTAAAGCTATGTTTAGAACTTGATTTGTCTGAAAATTATTCCCACTAAACTAAGCTTAAGGGATCTTTCGAATTACAATATTTAGATTTCAATGTTGAATCATCTTATCTTGGATTGTACTTATCTGTGAGGTTCTTCCTCGTGCCAGGAAAAATCCTTAGAACTAGGGCATGAGAAGTCTGTTTATAATTTTTGAACAAATAGAACCTACCCAGTATTTGCAGGAAAGAATATCATGAAAACTTTACGAGCATCCTATGTTTGGTAGACTACAATTGAAATTTTGTTGTTCTAATATGAATTTCTTTTATTGTGGATTCAAAATAAAAACTTTCCACTTTTGAGTACACAGAGAGAGGGGGTTTCTCCCTTGCTTCGGAGGCAATGTGAATTATGTTCATATTTTGCTCTGATAATAATTGCGTTTTATGCAAATTAAGTTGGACAAGTATTTTGGTAGTGTAGAAATCAGATTCCAGCATTTTAAATAGAAATAAAGTTTCAATTAAGAATGGTAAATTGATTATAGTTTTTTTTACTGTAATAACGGCTTTCCCATTATTCACAGCCTTTACATGTATATTTTTTTTGAATCTGTATTTGTCAATTAGATAAATTAACTTAAAAATAGGTTTTTATATGTTTTCTTAAGTAATAAAACAATGAAAATTTCTAAAATATTTATTATGCTCGATTTAACTGTAAACATTGAGAACTATTTATTGGAAAGCAAAGACATTTGCTTCGTTTAGTGTTTCAGATTTTGTTTAAGGGCTGAAATTTGACAGCGCACATGGGGTCCATAACTAAAATAATGCAGCCCAAAAGCCCAATAAGTATGGGGTTTGAGGTCAAGTTTTAAGCACATTGAAACTCCATTCTTGTAGTTTATATATGAATAGCATGGATGTTATATATATTGTAAAAAGATTATGTCAAATGCATTTGTGTTCTTTGTGGTTGAATGTATGATTTCAAGGAAGCTAAGATTATTACTCATTATATAAAGGAAATAGCACAATGTTCAGATTGAGCCACGCCACAATCATTTGAGTCCAAAAGAAAGAAGAATGACAATTATTCCCCTATGAGAGGAATCCCAGTGGTGACACCCAATTTAGAAGCAATCTTCTGCATGATATGGTGAAGGTTTTTAATGTGCTACAGACTCACTTAACATGATTTTCCTTTGTTCTTGAGAGTAGCCCTCAGTAGATAGGTAGGCAACATTTGAGGTGATGTTATGTAGCTTTGTTGTCATTTTTTTACTGTTTATGTAAGATGGTGTTGGCAAAATGGTCACTGCTCCCCTCGAGATTCGTGACAAGGGACTTTACAACACTTTAAATTAAATTTAAACCAATTCCAAATAAACCATAAGATTACAGAAATGAAAAGAACATAAGCAAATAACACAAAACTCATAACACCATTATTTGTTGTAGATGAAACCCTGGCCAAGGGAAAACTCCGGTGGGGATGGTACCCACAAGCATGCACTAAAGTATAATGTCCCTATCAGGAGACCTAGCCTTGTTAGGAGACCTAGTCCTGTTAAAGGTATACAACACCCTGTTAGGGGCCAACTGAGCTTACAACTCTTACAACAAAACTTCTGTTACAAAGTGTTCTCAGTAATGAACAAACAAGCATCCTCAATGCTTAGATAGTTCCAGTCATAGCTCTTTAATGATCTTTGTCAACCTCTGCTCTCGCATCTGTCATTCACATACATAGATATCCTTCCTTATCTCATCATATCTCTTTCTTATATATATTTTCATCATCAAGTCGGCTCTCTTAACTATTATCACATAGTCAACTCTCAATTCAAATTAGAATTAATAATGTAAAGAGTAAATATAAAGTCAGCGCTCTTACATAACCAAAATATAGGTTATTCAAAATCATAATCCAACTTAACTTGCCAGGAGTCCACGACATACTCCTTGAATCATCGCTACTTGTTTAACTGCTCTGTTACACTGTTCTGTTGTCTGCGCATGTCTTCAAATCACTCTAACTCTTTGTAATCATCACCAAAACCAAATCAATCTCAGGTGGAGGTCATATATACTCCATAGTATCTTCCTCTAAGCTCGCTAGTTATAAAACGTCGTACTCGATCTTCGCTATCCAAAACAATACTGTTATACTCTGTTTTTCTACTTCTGGACTTAGTCATTTTGAAGACTGTATCTCCAAAACTGAACTTCATTCCAAGCGATCAATATACCAGATGTGTTGCCATAAATGACAACCCACAAGTGTCTCATACCATACCAAAACTATCACTTCCCAACATTCTCTCCCTTTGGCATTGATGGCAACACTTAGCAAAAAATGACTAAGTGTCCCAACTCACTGTTTCTTCTTTTTCTCTTTAACTATATATATTTTTTTGCTTTTCTTCTTAATTCATTTTGCCTTAATTCATTTTTCTTCTCTTCTCCCCCTTTGACAATAATGACAAAGGCGTATCTAAAATTTACAAAAATGTAGAATTTCAGTGCTTGCTCACCAGTTTAAGTACATCTTAGAAGGTATCTTCCATGATCTTCACTTCTGTGTTCCATGAATCAATCAACAACTGACTAACATGAATTAGTCCATTCAATGCATAGGATGATGTCTCTGCTGCCTTTAGGACTTGTTAGTACCCACAAATGTTGGAGAAATTTGGAGTGAATAAGTGAAAATTTCTCTAAGCCAAGGTGAGTGCCCCTAAGAAAGCTTGTGGAGAAGGCCTACTTTGACTGCTTGTAAAAAGAGACCTGATGTTTTCTATGAGAAACCACTTGGAGAGTGGGTTCAACACCTTTCATTAAGCAAGTACAGTGGGTCTCAACCCTTAGAATTTAGTTTTGAAGATAGTCTTTTGGAGGTGTTGGTCCAAATTTGCATTTGTGCATGTTTCCAGTTGTCACTAAGTGACCTACTTTGACAATCTGTATCTTTGGCCAGATTGATATCCGTGATGTAAGGATTATTCCAAGGTGTTGTAGGCATGAGAGAGAATCTCCATTTCCATTTTCAGATCCATGTGAGTGCAAATGACAGGTTTTCCAAAGCCTTTCCGTTTGCAATTTATTTTGGTTTTCTAAGTTGGAATTGCAGAAATTTGAAATAGCCTACTCGAAGGTCCCCCAATGTGTACCTAGTTGAAGGTACTAAAGAATTTAGTGTTCCCCTGCATTGTAAACATGGAAGTGTCCCTCCATGTAAATTCTTAGACTATGATCAATCCAGTTGACCACTTTGCCCAGCCCATTCCAATCAAATTTATGCATTTTTATTGTATTTGAGTCCAAAAAATAGTTGAAGTGATGACTTTGTAGATTAGTGCCAGTTGACCAGACGATAATCAGAGTGAGCTGATTGAAGTTTCATTTTCCTTGTGTGAAAGTGAATCTATGTTGAAGGTTCCAGACTGTAAGGGTCTTATTTGATAGGTTTGTGAAGTCCGGAACCAAAGGTATTTTTCTCCCAGTATGTGCAGAATAGTCATCTTCAGAGGTTTGTAACTTTGTATTAGATGATTATTTTGAGATGAGTTATTTCTTCACGCTCCTTGTGTAAAAATTTGTTGCTAGGATTAGGGGTTGGGCCTCAAGGCATGGGTTTTTATTTTTGCAAAGGCTAATCCAAATGCAAGTTTATGCTGTTTTTACATCTGCATTTGCACAGTTTGTCAGAATTGCCAAATCTGATCAGCTATATCTCGCACATGGAGTTGAATCAAATAAAGCCCTTTTGCATGCATGCTCATTATAGATGAATGAATCATTTTGCCAAGTGTTGGGGTCCCTTGATGCAATTCAGTCAGTTTGTCACGCCAATTTTGGAAGCAGTTTATGCATGTTGAACATTGTGCATAAATGGTTGATAATTGAGTTTCTAATGATCAAATGTACTAAAAGATGAGCTTACTGATGCCGGTGCTCAAAGGGAGGATGTTCTTGCTACATTTCTTCCAGAGGAATATGGAACTCAAAGTCATGAAGGGTCGCATGACATCTTCTGGTTTCAAACGATTGATTTCACAAACGACTTAGCTAAAGATCATCTTTGTCATCTTATGAAAGCTTGTGCAAGAGATAAATATATAGGGTGTTGCGTTTTAAAATGCAATGCAAATGTTAAATGGCAAATGGATCTGCGCATGAATATAAAGAGACAAGCCTGGGCATTGAAATTAGAATAAACAAATGGTTATTAAACTTTCAAAAATGCAAATATGACAAGTCTAAATGCTCCAGAGGCCCGCGCAATGGCATAAGAGCCTGTGAAATGATATAAAAGCATATGAAACATTCAAATCAGTGCATAGTGGTAGGTGTAAATGCCAAGCAAGGAGCCCACGCGTGGAATCAAAGACATTTTAAAACAGTCAAGCAAATGCAACTGAATGCCATGATTGTGTGATCCACAAAATAAATTTTGAAAGGGGAATTTGCAAATTTTTAAGTTTCCCCAATAATATTATAACAATGCAAATGCAATTGGCAGATTGTGATTGCCAAGTCCAGGCGCAAGCAAGAAGGATACCAACGCAAATGAGGTGGAAAATAGAAAGATTTGAAACTTTAAAAAACTACCAAACTTAAGTATTTGGCAGTCGTGTAAGGAATTTGCTCAATAACCAAAGGAAAGCTTGCACAAGTGAAGGAAGAGTCTGCTAGTGTTTCATCAAGCTGCGCAGGAGATGAATGGGCGCATGTGTAGAGTTTTGATAGGGAATGAGAACCATTTGAAACTTCCAAATGCAAATGCAGATGGCAAGTGGAGAGGAAAAGGTTTGCCAATGCTTCAAGGGCTGCGTTTTGAAAGAGGATAGAAAAGTCTTTAAAAGAAACATTCCAAGCAAAAAGGATTGCGCTGAAGGCATGAAGAAGGAAGTCAGCGCTGAGGAATGAGGCAAAAATGTTTTAAAACAAAGTCTGCGCCAAACACCAAAGAACCCTACACCAGACACCAGAGAAGTTTGCGCAGGTTAGTGGAGGAGGCAAACAATCAAAAAGACTTTGAAAATAAAGCCAAAAGCCAGCGCATGGATTAAATTTTTTTTAAAACTACCAATGCAAATGCACTGCGCAGTATGTTAAAGAGAAGCCTGTGCATTTGTGAAGGAGAGTGCGTTTAGTTTTGGAAAGGCTCCATGCACACAAAATTTTGAGCAAGTGACAAGGCAAATGGATTGCCTGTAAAGAGCAAGAGGCCAGTGCATGGTCTTGGTGTAAAAGCAGTTTTTAAAGACTTTCAAGCCAATCATTGGCAAGGTAAAATAGAAAGATACTGCGAAAATAGATGGCTGCGCACGCTATTTTGAAAAGGAAGTGTTAAAACATTTAATCCCACATTGATACTGGGAGGTGTTTCAAAGTCTTTAAATACTAAAACACTCACGTTGTATTGTGAATTAAAGCCAAGAGGCTCTTGGTGGCTGCTCAGTGTGTGGAAATGGTGGAGATTGCCCTTGACATGTTCGGAGACAGAGATATTTTGGAAGCTCATGCACATAAATCTTTAAATCTTCAAAGAACAATATCCCACATTGGTGGGGTGGAGGATATAGCTAATGTTTAAAAGCAAGACAACTTACATAGTAATTTGAAGAATGAGAAGGAGGCTCTCCATGCGTGCTCGCAGATGGTGCCTTGGGAAGTGTGTCCACTTTGACGACAACAAATTTTGTAGGTGAGATGGTGCACAGGTGGCGATGACATAGCAACGGTGACGTAGCAGCGGATGGACAAGTAGCAGCTTGTCACACACCCGCGGTAGAGAAGAGAGATCAGAGGAAATGCCCGTGAGTGCGTGAGATGATGACACGTGTCAGTGAGTCGCGTAGTCACGAAGCAGGAGAGTGGTTAGTCGCGCACTCGCGAGGCAGGGAAGCGGTCAAGAAGTTAATCGGTGAGTGTGCGACTGGCAGTTAGTTGCGCAGTCATGACGGTTAAGAGGAGTTAGCAGTTAGTGTCATGAGTGCACGACATAAATGCTAGTGCTTAGTCGCGCACTTGCAACGGTCATGCAGAGTGGTGCAGAGCACCTAGGGTTTAGCTCCCAAGCCCTAGCATTTTTGCAGAATGGTCATAGTTAACAAGTTTTGTCTCGGGCCAGTTATGTTTTGTCTCGTCGCAAAGTCGCAGAGGCCAGCAGAGAGCAAAAAGTAGTGAATCGCAAACTCGCGAGCTGTTCAGCACTCAAGTTCTGAAGTGTGCGAGTGTGCGACGAGGAACTCATCGCACAGTCGCAGGCAACTAATAGTTCAGTTAAGCAGTGCGTGACAACGCGACAGACAATTCATCGCAAGCTCGCAAGGTAAATGACGGTTAGTGCAAAACCGGTGCGACAAGGCGACAGATAGTTAATCGCACAGTCGGCGGTCAATTAGCAGTTAGGATGAGAATGGCGCGACAACGTGACGGGCATTTAATCGCTCAGTCGCCGAGCAACAGACAGTTAGTCCTGGTGTGCGAGTGAGCGACAACCAGTGCAGCGCAAGGTCGCAGATGAACTGACAGTTAAGTGAAAAACATGGCGAGCGCGCGACTACGGGGTATCGCCCAGTCGCACAGAAAATGTCAGCTCGTCCAGAAGCGTTGCAGGTGCGCGACCACAAGTTATCGCCCAGTCGCGGAGACATTGCCAGCTCGTGAAAAAGTGTTGCGAGTGCGCGACATCTATGTGTTGCGTACTCGTAGAGGAATTGTCAACTCGGGTAGAAGCATGGCGAGTGTGCGACGAGAGCTCATCGCTAAGTCGTAGCGACATGGTCAGCTCGTCTAAAAGAGATGCGAGTGCGCGACTGTTATGCATCACAGACTCGCAAAGCAATCAACAGCTCGTGGAAGAGGGTTGCGAGCGCGCGACAAGGAGGCATCGCTCAGTCGCAACATGAATATCAACTCGGGTAAAGCCATAGCGGGAGCGCGACGAGCATGTTATCGCTCAGTCGCGGATCAAGACATGAAGAGTGAATATAACTCGCGACTATGCGATGAACAACAGAAACAGTTAAATGATAAAGCATGCTGTCATGTCAACAGGAAAAAGCATTGAAAAGTCTTAACCGCCAAAACAGAAAGGATATGACACGAATGAAAAACGCTGTCCACAGCGACGGCCATGCAGATACAGTTGATGACAGTTTGCAGAAGAAAAGAAGAACAGAGACATCTGGAATTCCTAGATGGACAGGTAACCGCCAGGGTGACAGAATCAAGAAGAGGCCGAAGATAAAACAAAGGAAGAGAATTTTGTAAGGGGGAGTTGGGTTAGTTGTTGTTGTAAGAGAATTCAGAGACAGGATAGATTAGCAGAGAATATTGTAATCTACTGGTGATTAATAAAAAGAAGTTTACTGTATTTTGTGTGTTCTTTTGTTCTGAGCAGACTTCTGTAAAGTAGGATTTTGTTTCAGTTTAGTCTCATGGATGCTTCTTGACTCTGATAATCCATTCTATGGACTGTGATAGTCAAGAAGCATCCTTCATGTATATTATTTCTGTTTTCGTATTTATGTTGGAAAGGAAGCTAGTCAAGATTGCAGACAAGTCCTAGGCGAGCCAATGGTCCGGCTAGAGAACTTGTAGAAGAGAAAGATAAGAGTAGAAGGTGCATGACTGATTTGATTCAGTCATGAAGAGTAAGATAAGGTGAAGAGTAAAGCATTTCGGTGGGTAGGAAACCTAGGAAGAGAGGGAATAGATAAGTCCTTCTGGTTAGGGTCTGAGAGTAGCCCTAAGAGACTCAAGTGTGAGTCTAGAGGGTCCTGAATTGAATAGGATCCAAGGTGAGATTCCTAGAAGAGAGTAGGAGTCTTAGAGAGTAAGGTGACCTCCCCATCACAGAGCCAACAAGCGGATGACACGTGGCACAATCTGGTCGTTTCTGTGCAGAGAAAGGGTAAATTGCATATTTTCAAAGATTAATGAGCAGATTTAAAGTTTTAAGCACAATTTCAACTGAATGTGCATGGGAGGGGAAAATTGATTTAATTTTTTAATGGTCAAATCTTCTCAGAAGTGGCAAGTGTAATATGCCGTTGGAAAGGTCTTAGGATAAGGATTCCATTTTTTGTAATCCTTTTGAGTGTAGAATCAGGTTGTTCAAACAACAATGGGGATATTTTCAAAACCAAATTAGATTTTTCAGTTTTGAAGGAGGTAGTTGAAGAAGAGATTAGATTTTTAGATATTTTTTGGGGGAACTTCCTAATTGCCCTTACCACCTTTTTCCTTATTGTAGATGCCCTATATTATAGTCTTATAACTAATTCTGTATTTCCCCCTTGGTGGTATAACCTTTCCCAACAAGGAGTTGCTTTTCAAAGCCCAATTTTCTTATGATACTACTTTATTCATTGAATTCTCTAAAAAATATTTTGACATTATTGTCAATAGGTTGTAGGTTTTTTCCTTTCTTTATATTCTAATTTATTTTCCCACAAATACTATCTTATTGAATGGAATGATGCTCTTCCAACTTGGTTTTCTTCTAAGCGTTTTGGGGGGGGGAGAGGATGGTACTAGACCCTTAAAACATTGTGATATATCTTGGTATTCTATTTTTTGTTTCTCCTTCATTAAAAGATATTAGTTAATGATATTTCAATATAGTAGAAAAGAATTATGAAAAATCGAAGACTTTGTTTGTAGTGCCCACCCTCAGTTGCTTTTAGTTTATATTATTAAACTCTTTTTGGCCACTTCCATGTTTGCGTCAGCTATTCTAGTTTTATTTACAGTTGGTAATTTATAAGATTTTGTTGGATTTCAGTTAGTAGGAATCATAGATTTTGCGAGATTTTATGTGGTTATAGTTAGACTTCTGATTAGTTTTATGATGTTTATCTCATGTTATGATGAGATTTTTATTATGTATTACTGATAATATTGACACTATATTTGTATGCACATAGATCATATGTATGCTTTTACTTTTTTGTATAATGTGTTTGATATGGTAAGAGACAGAGTCATAGTCACTTGCATGTGAGACCCTCATGATGTACCATTCTCAACCATTGTTTGTTACATATTATATGTATGCACATGTGTTAGAAATAGGAAATATTGAGAGAGGGGGGGGGGGTGAATCAGTATTTCACAAACTTTCTCCCAAATATGGATATAATTAATTAACTTCAAACTTGCATATGAAACTAAACTGAATATATTGAACAATAAGCAAAACCATAACACAAATGACCTCACAACACCATAATTGTTATCGAGGAAACCCCGGCCAAGGGAAAACCCTGGTGGGGATGGTATCCACAAGATTATGCACTAATAAAGTATCTCGCAAAAGATATTGAACCTGTTAGGAGTCTATTACAATTGTAGTGATCATTGTCCTTGTTAGAGGACTAGGCCTTGTTAGAAGCCTCAACTCTATTAGGAGTTGGTATTACAAAATAAGATTGTATGCAAGGTGAGCCCACTGCCCAAACATGCAATATACAATGATAGTCCTTAATACAAAAGATGGCTTACAAAACTTTCGTTGCTTGTTGAATATCTTCAATATTATGATCTATCTATTAAGCTCTTCACAAAACTTGCACTGCTCTGATCTAAAATCAGACTTCGCATATCATATCAATAATTCTCATAGTATCATCAATTATCATTCAAGTCTTGTTCCAAAATGAACTTTGTAATTTACTTTCCTTTATACAAAATACAATACTTAAGTCGGCTTCCATAATATCATTCCTTGTTACTGAGGGTTAACATCTAGGATGTCGTCCCTAACTAGTTAAGTCATTATTTTGAAAACAAAATAATCCTTTAACCCAAATTTACCAAATACTTGTTGCTCTGTTCTGTCGGCTTACATTGTCTCTACTAAATCAATCATAACTTTGTCTTTACTGTTCGTACACTCAAGCTCTTAGCTGTAGCTTTAATATAATTCATATATGTTGTCTCCATACTAAGTATTGTTGGAATAATGAAATGGTGTGTACTGAGAGGGGAGGGGTGAATCAGTACCCTTAAAACTTTGTATCAATTAACCTTTAATCCTTTAGTAATCAATTCCTTGCATTACCGACCTTAGTTGCTATTCTATCTATGTACATGTAATATCAAATCATAAACTTAATTGCATGTAAACATTCATGAAATGTAATGACACATGACCCAAGAATTGGTAACGCAGAAAACCTCTGTTAGAAGGTAAAAACTGTGGTGGGAATGAAACCCACAAAACTTCACTATCTGCAAAATGGAAGGTGTCAGTTAAGGCTTACAAGTTTGATCACTTCTGATGATCTTACGCTATTAAGAGTAACATGTTTAGATTGGGTAAGGTCTACTCTGTTAAGAGATTTTGCAACACTGTTTAGTGTGCACTTGGTTAAGAGATTTACAAAAGGATTGTTAAATCCACCTTTTTAAAGGATTTCTTCTATTTGGTACACTTGTTAGAATGTAGTAAAAAATACTTATTGACTTGATTATATGCAATCTGGAATTACTGAGTACAAATCCTTTAAAGTTTACAATATGATGTGTCATCTATAGTGATTGATTAATACCTTTGTTTTGCTTGGTAGCCTTGAATCTTGTTCTTTATAACTGATTTCATCTTTTGTTGTCCTTCTGCATGAAATCTGTATTTGATCCATAGATGTTTGTTGCGGCTACAATCATCATCACATCATCTTTTTCTGATTGATTACACATCTATTTATACAATGAATTGACCTAAATAGGTTTCACGCTTAACTATGAAAACTCTATGATCAAAGGTTTACGACTTGACCTTGATCTCCTAGTTTGCAATTTTTCAATCAGTTAGACTAGTGATCGGGTTTCTCTATAGTGTTTCCTCGGTGATGTCTCTGTAGACATTCTTCTTCTCGGTTTTCTCTGTAGACTGTCTATCCGGTTCCTCTGTGAACTTGTCTGTTGGGTTCCTCTATGAACTTGTCTGTCGGGTTGCACTATAAACCTATCTTTCGGTGATCATGTTACCAACAGTTAAAAACTATTTCCTTTGTATACTAATGACAAAATATGATCATCAATCTCCCCATTTGACATTAGTATAAAAAACTGATATGTACAAAACTAAAGTGTTTAGTATATACACCTATGTTTACCTTGTCAATATGACTCCCCCTATGTGCATGCCTCGGTAAAGTATATGTACATGCATATACACTTGCCTTTATATATATATATATCCCCCTTTCATTATTTCTCCCTTTCACCTTATCACACCAAATCATTTCCCCTTGTATCATATCAATTCCTCCTTTTTTATAATAATGACAAAGGTGTCATACTTACAATTTGTCAAAAATGTGGGAATGGGATTTTTGAATGTCCTCTATTTGCTTTTCCCAATGTTCTTTTAGGTGCTCAAGGGTCATGATTTCCAATGTGATTCTTGCATGCACATCATATATCCTTTCTGTTACAAATATTTCCGAGGTGGCAATAAATTGTCTTGCTGAAGTTATATGTTGTTGTAGTAATGTAAGATTTGGGAGTAGTAAAGCCTGGAGCTCGGTTACCTCATCTCTGAATTTGGATTCTGCCTCTAGAATCTGAAGTCTCAACCTTTTAGCTTCCATAATCTTGTCATAATGTAACTTGAATGCATTGTCATTGGTTGTCAGACTTTGTGCACTAGCATTAAGATCTGCATCTATCTTTGCAATCTTTTCACTACTCTCCTTAGTGAATTTCGCTATGGTGCATAACTTTTGAACTAAGGTTATAACTCCTAAATAATTGGTTCCAATCTATTGACTAGTTTAGATAGATTTAGCTTGTTATCTGCCACTTCTTGGCTGATTTTCTCTGTTAGCTTGTATTGGTACTTTTGCTCTACACGTTCTTCTATTGCCTTCTCTGCATCTACATTCTGTGATGTGATGGCTTTGATAAGAACTGCTAATTGATCAAGAATAGGAGCATTTTGATCAATGTCGGTATCAGGTACAATCTACAATAGTATATCCTTTGTAGTTTCTAGTACCTGTGTGTCCTTGGTCTCCTTTTCGAGCTTATCTTGTATAGCTTTCCTTTTACAAAGTTCTGCATACTTTGTAAGTGACTTTGGATCCAATGGCCTAGGATAACAATCTAGTATTTCAATGATCTTATCCAAGGTGATTGGATGTTTATTCATCTTCTTCTTTTTCTTTGCAAGTGTGGTAGAGGAAGTTGTATGTAGTACCATAACAAGATCCTTTGCTTGGTCTGATGTACTTGGTGAAGGCTTTGGTGGTGTTGTTCCTTTGACCTACTGCTCGGTATTTACCTATTGGTTGGTAGTGGACGTCTCCACATCAACCTTAGCTTTATCTACAGCTTCTCCTTCAGTATCCTTTGGTGTAGCATCACCTTTTTCTTTACTTGCATCTTTCTTCTCTCCATCTATTACTTTTTGTTCACCAGTTGTTCTTTTCTGCTCCTCTTCACCCTTATCCTCGGGTATGCTTGCATCATGGTCGGGTGACTTCTCCTTTTCTGAGGTGATATTGATAGCTTGTATCAATAATAGTATTTGTCCTGGTGTATTAACCTTTGCAACATCCGTTGATGTGTCTTGTTCCTTGGGTTTTTCGTTGGCACCAGTGACATGTTCATCTACCTTTATCTCATCCGCAGGATCTCCAGTGATATCTATTATTGTCACATCTTGGATTGTGACATATGTTGTGTCCTTTAATGACTTCAAAATCTGAGGTACATCATCCATGGCCTTGCTTGCTTGTGTTGTCAATTCAATTGGATTGACATCCTCAGAGTCATTTATTAAGATGTGTTCAGGGCTCGGTGTTGCCTCTTTCTCTTCATTGCGAGGCTTTTCGGTAAGTGCTAATACTTTCTCGGGGCTAGTATCCTCTTTAGGTAGATTGAATATTTTTCTCCAAGTATCATCACTTTCCTTGTCAAGCTCTATTAAGCTTCCTTGTAGTACTTTGTAGGCTCTCAATTTTGCTGAGAACTTCTTTGAGTGCAACTTCATCATTTTATCAGTTTCTTCCATCTTTGACTTGGGTGACATAATTGAAACTAGGGATCTTTCCCTTATTTGTCTTTTAGAATTAAATGCAAATGTCCACCTTGCTGATAACCAATCTAGAAGTTCTTGTGGCATCATTTTATCAAACTGTATAGGTATTTATTTGAATACACAAATTGTCTTGATGATGGATTCTTCTATTTTATTCTGATCCTCTGGAGATAAGGTTAGCCATTGCCTAATCTGAGGATCAAATATGATACCTGTCTTGACTATTGATGCAACAATCTCATCAATTGTTGTAGGAAATTTTTTCTTTTCAGGTTGTTCATCTTGTTCAGTGTCTTCCTTATCTTCCTTGCTTCAGATTAATCTCCTTCTCCTCTTTGGTTCTGATGTTTTCCCGGTTTGAGGCTTTTTTTTATAAGTCCTCACTTGTCCTTTCTTAACCAGTGGTGAGTCTGCTTTCGTAGTTTGACTCATTCTTGATGCAACAGTTGTCCTTGGTTTCTTTGGGGGTGGTGCATCAGACTCTGTTGATTTGGAATCACTCACTTGTTCACCTTCACTGACGAGTGACTATCCCTCGGTGGCTTCTTGTTGTTTTGTTTCTTCTTCATTAACCGAAAACTTCTTTTCAAGTGTCTTTACCATTTTGGTCTTCTTTCTGTCAATCTTCTTTACTACTAGGCCTGTTTTGATTCTAGCCTTAGCTTCTTCATAGGTGCCAAATCTTGGTAATGATTTTTCCAGTGGTTCATTCAATAAAGCTTCAATAGAATTTGTGGTCTGATCTATGTTTATCTCATAGTCAAGTGGTGCTAACCATGTTTTCCTCGGAATAGCTGGTTTGATCAAAGATGTATCGGTGTCTAGCATGAAACAAATATAATCTTTATATTGATCCACCAGTTGTTTTGGTATCCTCATCTTTTTCTGCATTCTGTCTTTGGATCTGGTGAAATACTCATCCATGACTGATGTAAAGTTGTCCCCTAGTGACTTAATGAATTCACTAATTTGAATTGTCACTGGTCGGGTAGTGTCCCAATTGACATTACCAACATATGGGAAAAATTCTTGAAAGTAGAAGAATATACACATGAGGAGTGAACCGAACTTACATGAATTAGATTTTGTTGATCTAATGGTCCTCATGTTCTCTTCCAATTGCTTCAGTAGAAGCTCAGATAGATCCAACTACAGACCCTTCTTTACAATCTTATGGGCAGTGTCAACTGCTCCGCATGCAATACTATTCATTCTCCTGGCTTGGAATACCTTATATCCGAGCACACATGCACCAAATTTCAGTTCTGGATCGGTGATGGAATTTACCTTCAATCCTCTGCCATCCCATACTGCAACTGTCATCTTTTCTATGTCAAGAGGAGGAGGATGTTTGAGTGCTTTTTCCTTGTCGGTTACTGGATAACTGGTTACTGCGTGTATTACATCCTTGGTAATCAGTTTAGGCTCGTCCAACCACATCTTTCGGTCATGTACCCGACTAAGAACTATCTAGATCCACTCGGTCTTGAACTCCTTCAGGAACATTAGGGCATTTGTCAGCCCTCTCACCTCAATATGTTTATGTTCATCTTTGATGTTTCCATCCGTGCAAAGCTTCTTGTAAGCTTCCTCAACTTCCAGATCTCCAATTTCTGCAACTGCAGACACCTAAAACTGGGCAGGTGTCCTCTTATCAAGAAAATCTATAAATCTCAGCCAAATGCTCTAAATCTCATCAAAATGGATCAAATCAATTTCAAATGGACATTTATCAATCAAATTGAACCAAAATCATTAAAATCAAAGGATCAAATAAATAATGACATCAAATGATCAAATATAAGTCTAAAGGGATTAATCTAACTATATAATTGATTTTAATCAATTAATTGTATAGTTTAAACCAAAAAGCAAATTGAACCTATTCCCCTACATGAATAATTTAATTAATTGATTGAATTTAATAAATCACAATATCCTTCAACATGAATTTGAGAAACCAATGAGATTTGAGAACACAAAGTACATGGATCACTCCTAATTTGTAATCTCAATCACTCATTTGAACTTTAAATCTCAATCACTCAAATTTGTCCCTTTGTCCAAACCTTTGAGACAACCATTTAAATTGTCTCCCCATTTGAAACCATTTGAAAGCCTCTCACTCAACCATGGCTTAATCATGATCAAGTAACTCTACCCCCTACACTTGGGAAAATCTTATAAATAGAAGCCATTTTGAGAGCATAAAGGATCCTAGAAAATTTGAAAGCAAGGCATCCTTACTATAGACATTTCATAGCAAGTTGAGAGCATTTCATAGCAAATTGAGCATAATTGAGAGCATTTAGGAGAGAATTTGAATCAAAGATCATAACAATAGAGGGAATTTAAGCTAGATTAAGCATATCATAATCAAAATTCTCATTCTAGGATTGGCACTAGTAGAGATTAAGGCTGAGAGCTCTATTAGAAAAGCTTAGTTAGAGATCCATGAGATGTTAAATTTTTTATTTGTCAATTCTTAGATTAAATTGCATTATTGTTTCTGTAGAATTGATAGATAACACCTTTATTTCATAAAGGTATGATTTATACATACACAAATGACGCCCATCGTGGGGATTTGAGCCTCTAAATCTCATTTTTCTTTCATTTTCAAGTGTTTTTTGGTGTATTTTACACTAATTTTGCAGGTTGCAGGTCCAAGTGACGCCTACCGAACGTAAAGTGATGCCTATCAGCAGCAAAATGACGCCTACAAAGATTTGCCTTTCTCTGTCTTAAATTTCTTTTACCGTTTGCAAGGCAAAGTGTCACACTTGAGCACGTAAAGCGACGCCTGCGAGCAACAAAATCACGCCTACAAACATTCTTCTGCCGCCTGCTTAGTTTTCTGTTTCACAATATGTACCGCCTATCATTTAAATTTTAACATCTGTTAGTTGTTAAATCACGCTTAGCTAACTGCAAAGTCATGCCTAGATGACTGCAAAGGCACACGTAGGGTACTGAAAAATAATGTCGGTTAACTGTTAAATGATGCATGCTGCAATTTATGTTTTATTGCTTTCAGATTAATAAATTCATATTTCTAACTCTTTGTTACTGTGTTTTCTGCAAATGAACAAACATCTAAAAGTGCAGAAACCTGAGCTAAGGGTCACAAGGCAAAGCAAAGAGGTAAGGTTATTAACCAAACACTATAAACAAGTACATAATGCTAGTATTTTGGAAAATTTAGAGAACGAAGAAGCTTTATATGATCATTATGTTAAAATTGTGAATTCTTACAAAAAAAAATTTCCATCTTTGAATTGAGTTCATGCATTAAGTCCTTAAAGTGTTTTTTTTTGCAAATCTTGCTTAAAAGTCTTAATTGCATTTCAATTTTATTTTGTTTTGGATCACTTTGTTTGTTTGTGTTGACTAACTTGCTAGTGGAGTCGGAGAGGGAATGATCACGACTAGGTGAGTGAGCAAAATAAAAAGCAAAAACCTCAAAAAAGTGCCTAGCCTTTTTTAGCATCGAAAAGAGGTATTTTTCTCATCAAGCTTGCTTTGCTTAGATTATGGCAATTCATTTAGATCTAGCTAAATAGGGACACCCTATTATTGTCCATCTTGAAAGAAACATTAGGTATATGCTCTCAACTTTTCGAAGTTGATAAAAAAGTGAAAAATGTTGAGTTTAGGGTGGTAGAAAGAAAGGGAGGATAATTGAACCATACACTTCAATTTTTAAGAACCTCTTTGTTACGAGGTTGAAAAAGAACAATAAGTGTTTGAAGTGCTTGGAACAAAAAACAATAATAGGGATATGCTCTTCACTCTTTGAGTGAATCAAATTCTCAAACTTGTTGAACTAAGTTCAATTTCTTGCTTTCCATATATGCTAGATAATTTAGATCTTTAGAGGGTTTGCCTCCCGAATACATCATTATGAGGACGGTGAGAGGGAATGACCCAAAGTGGGAGACAATTTATTAAGTTGCGATACTATCCAACCCACTATAAATAAATGCACTCTTCCTTAATGGGTTGTAGTGACTAGATTGTGCTTAATTTTCTTCACTTCTTCTAGTAGTCCTTCGAGATTGCGCAAAATCATACTTTTGTGCATGTGGGAAGCCCGCAAGGGGGTAAAAGAAATTTTCATGATCTAGAAAAGAGGTGTTCAATAAATCCTTGTTAAGTAGAAAGCTACCTTTTAGATCCAATAATGTTTGAAATCCAAATCTGACTCTAGGTAGATTGATTGGAATCTATTCTTGTTTAAGACCTGCTGACACGACCGAGAACATACACATTAGTGTATTTTAGGGCTATGATGAAAACTTGATGTGTGTGTTGCATTTGTATTTAAATTTTCAAGCAAGAAACCAATTGAACATATCTGATCACAACATTAAACTTTTAAAAACCCTAAAAAATTGTGAAAACAATCCTGATCTGCAAAGTATCACGTACCAACAGAGAAATAATGCCTACAAAACATTCTCTGACACCTGCAAACTTGAAATAACGCCTGTTACAATTGAAGTGACGCCTAAGTCACAGTAAACTATCGTCTGTGAACATTAAAATGACACCTACAAACAGGCAAACGCCGCTTGCAATTTGCAGAGTGCCGCGTAGACAATTTTTAGCTAACGCATATACGGTGTAAAGTGATGTCTATACGGTATAAAGTGACGCCCAGAAACAAAGAGGAGAAAATAGTGGACATTTCTCGAGTGTGTGAAGACAACTTGATCACATTTTTGGTTACCTTTTTGGATTTTATACCTGTGCATACTTTTAGTTTGATCAGAATCCTCCATTGTTGGATAATTCACAAATTCATTAAAGGATTGATAATTAGGTGATCAAAGACAAGTTTCTTGATCTATTCTTATGTCGGCTTTTATCCCATCACATTACATTAAATCTACCCTGCAATCTGACAGAACTTATCTAAGGCAGGAGTTTCCTTTTCCTAGTGACGAATTTACTTCTTTGCAACAACCAACTCAAGAACCAACGAAGGAAGTAGAACCGAATATGGATTTTCCATTTGGCAATATGGACCCTGACTTAATAAAAAATGTCAATAGAGATAACAACAATAATAACGGAAATGGCAAGGTCAATAACAATGGGGCCCATGGAAGAGGAATAGACCCTAACAATCAAGGGATGGATCCTAAAAATAATTGAGGAAATATCAACCCTAATAATGAAGAAGCAACCGAAGAAAAGGTTAATGAGGCGATCCAAAGTCCATTCTTCATGAATCTCATGGAGAAAGTGTTAGAATGAGATATGGAGAAGTATTTCCTAGACCTAGCACAAGTGGGGACTAAACTCCCCCACAACTTTGATGTTGATCAACTTAAGCAAAAGGAAGAAGAAGCCAACCCGATCGACATAATGAACAAACAATTTAAGCTATTCCAAATGCAATTAGACACGATGAAACAAAGAGAGGCTGCTAAAACCTTTTCTATCAAAGCTTTGTGTCCTTTTCCATTCGACAAGACCCTAATTATGGTCCCATTCCCAAGCAATGTTGTTTTTCCTAAATACAACAACTATGAAGGAGCATCTGATCCCCAAGATCATTTAAGGGAATTTTGTGCATTGAGTTTGGAGTTCATGCATGACACAACATATTTAATGAGGTTATTCCCTAGAAGTTTAGGAGGCATGACAATGGAGTGGTTTTCCAAGTTACCCTCCGACATCCAAACTTTCAAAGAATTGGCCTCCAAATTTGTAACTCATTATTCCTACAATATCAAACATGAGGTTACGATGATAAATTTATGTAATACCAAGCAACGAGAGGGAGAAGGATTCATACTTTTCTTACAAAGGTGGAGAGTGATATTTTCTAGATACCCTTGAAGTGTACCTGAAAAGGAGAAGATGGATATCTTCATTAATAGCTTGAGTAATGAGATGAACTATCGGTTAAGATTGTTATGTCCTAGGTCTTTCCAAGACCTAATTGAGAACGGAGTTACCACAGAGGAGGTATTGGTTAAAAGTGGAGAACTTAAACTTTATAAGGACAATAAAAACAACAACAATAATACCTCCAATAAAAATCAAAATAGGAATCCTCCTAACAATAACCGATTTTGGATGAGGAACACTAACAAAGGTGTGGTCAATGATGGAGTTGTGGAAGCTAACAATTTGAAGGCCACTCCTTTTACTCTTACAAGAAGACCTACTCAAGTTAACAATGCAAGTCAAGCACCCAAAGTGCATCTCAATAACAACAATAATAATAACAACTTTGGGAATAATCAAGGGGCTAACAAGCCTAAACCATTCTTTGCACCAACGCCTAGAAGGACATTCACACCTTTTGGCGAACCACTTGAGAATGCATTGAGAACCCTAATTTCTAATAAGATTATTGATTTACCAAGGGCTCAACCTTATGAGCCACAAATCAAGCCTAATTGGTGGAGTGAGTCCAACCATTGTGAATACCATAGGAATGGAGGACATAAAACCAATGATTGCATGTGCCTAAGACATGTGGTGCAAGATTTGATTGACAATGGTGTAATTAAGATAGAAGGGCCCCAAAACAATGAGGATCATACGACCTTTAAACAACCTTTCTATAATCATGAGAAAGGTGAGTCTTCAACTTTGAACAATCAGGGAAACAACTCCAAAGGTAACAACAATGTCAATTTTGCTCATCATTATGACAATACTATCAATACCTTATCCGGGCATGAGCATGATGTTAATGTTGTGGTAATTAAGGAACAACCCAAAGTGGAAACTTCTAATGCCATCACTAGGGGGAAAGCATCAATGAATACCCTACAAGGGGGTGCTCCTAAACCTATTGGCCCTACACAATCAAATATTTTGGCTAAACAATTATCTACTTCAACAAAGCCTTATAGTTTGGTTGATCAATTGCAAAAGACTCCAGCGCGAATCTCTATTTTGGAGTTACTCAAACTTTCTCCCAATCATAAGGAGACCTTGGAAAAATCCCTAGTGGAGACTAATGTTCCTATAACTTTGGAGGAAGATAAGTTTCAAAATATGGTAGGACATCTCATTGCACCACATTGCCTTTCATTCTCTGAACAAGATGATATGTCCATTACCCACCCTCAAAATTTTCCCTTGCATATAGAAGTTTTAATCCAAAGGCATAGGGTCAAGATAGTCCTCATTGATGGGGGAGATGGTCTTAACATTTGCACATTGAACCTTGTCAAGTCTTTAGGGTTAGCCGAATCAGCCATTGATCCTCAAAAGTAGATTACCATTAAGGCTTATGATGAGGAAGAAAGATCTTCGAAAGGCATGATTGTTTTACCTATTCAAGTTGGACCTATCAAGAAAGACACCATATGTCAAGTCCTTGACATGAAGCTAACTTATAATATATTATTGGAGAGACCATGGATTCATGAGATGCAAGCGGTGTCTTTCACCTATCATCAATGCATAAAATTTCCACACATGGGTGAAGAGATCACAATTGGAGGAGATTCTAATCCCTTTCAATATTGCAACACATTAAAACCTAGTACTGAGCTATTTATTCCTCACAATAGGGAAGGAGTCATCCCTAATGTTACCATTGAAGAAGCTAAAGAGGAAGGTTCAAAGTTAACATCAAATGCTACATCTACCTCAAACCCTAATCAAACTAGCTCAACTACATCAACTAAAGGAAATGAGAAAGTGATTTATGAGGGTCAAAGTTCACATGAAAATTCAGATAAAATTTCTACATTAAAGGTGGAAATTTTGAAACCTTCCAAGGATGAGAGAGAACAAGCCAAGAAGGACCAATACCAAAAGGTGAATGAAATGATGTATAACTTTGAAAAGCAATGTAGAATCAATTCCAAAGGAGTGGGGGAATATTTTGTTTCCCTATTTGATTTGCCAACTTCTCGTAAGACACATGGAAAACCATCAAATGCTCATCCACCTCAAAAATATAACTCTCATTTTGTAAGAGAGAGTGACAAATCAGCCCTAGAAAAGGAGTACAATGAAGTTTTACAATGGCTCTACAAAGAGGAAGATACTTCAAACAATCCCATGGAAAGAGTACAATGCATCAATATCCAAACTAAGAAATATGGAAAGGGCTTTCAAATTATGAAAAAAATGGGATACAAGGGAAGATGACCCTTAGGAGTCAGGAATAGAGGATTGATAGAACCCATTGAACCTTCTTGGAGATCAAAAGATGAGAAATCCGGAATAGGTTATCAAGACAAAGGAGAAAGTTCAAGCCCTATGCATGTTTTCATGAACATGTACACATGGTAGGATCTGAGAGTGAGGATGATTTTGGAGATTATGAGTGTGATTCCCTATTTGAAGACTCTTGTCATGATAAAGAGGTTGATGTTATTCACACATATGCTACCAATCCTAATGTCAAAATTCAAGACAATGAGAATCAAGGTTTGAACTCTACACAAGTATCAAATGAGTCTCAAGAATCCAATGTAGGTCAAGTATCTAGGGATAATCAATGGATAGGTGAACCTTGGGTACCTTCTTGGGGGGTGATTCAAACGTTATATTTAATCCACATGCTTTCTTTCCCATGGAAATCAACGAGGACTCTAGTGAGGAAAATTTCTATCCTACTTCCATGGAACACCTTGAGCAAGCACATGTTATAGACCTAAGTGATACAATGTAAGAACCTTTAACAAGGTCATGTCCTTGAATCCTTCGAATGACAACTTTCCTGGTGAGTCCTTAGCCTTGCTTCATCCCGAACTCATTGATTGGGATTTAACCGAACCAAATGACCTATTGTACTTTCCTAATGAGAATGCAATGGCCCAATACCTAAATGCAGTTGAGCTATCTTCTTCCACCAATGAATACAATCCAGACATAATGTTAGAGGCAGGGGTCCAACCTCTCAATCCACAAAATAAAAGAAAGAAATACAAAAAAATGAAAAGGTCTAGTGGTGAAAACCACCATGTGGCAGTGCTAGAACCTAAAAAAGTAAAAATATCAGATGTTTCCAAAGGTGAAAACCCAACTGTGGCATGTAAGGAAGAGAGGTTGGATACCCTACTAGAACATGATGATGAGAGATCTCCTATTCTCATAGAGCCAACGGAAAAGGTTAACATTGGAACCGACTTGGAACCAAAGTTTATTCACTTAGCAGCCTCACTAACCCCATCAGAAAGGAAGGAGTTCATCGTAATAACTTTGTGTGTTCATATGATGATTTTTTAGGACATTTTATAATCTTTTTTTTTTGAAGAATTATTTATACTCATAGATGTTGGTAGGATTGGGGGGAAGGGAGATGAAAGGGATAGGAGATATGAAGGGTGGAATAAGGATTTATGCAAAGGATTGGATTAATGGGAGGGGAGGATAGGGAAGGATTGGTGGATAATGGATGGAAGGTTGGAAGACTGGTGAGTAAATGGATGAAGGAGTTGGAAAGATCATCATTGGCACACACCTTGAAGGGTGGTGGAGTAGCAGAGGAGGAGATTGTGAAGGACATAGAGGGGAAAAGGTGGATTTTGGGATGTAAGGATCCAAAATGGATTTGGAAAATGGAGGATTTGAGGACTTATGAGTGGATCAAGCTTTTGGATTAGCAAGTTTGGATGCCAAGTTTGATTCTTCTTCAATATGCACTGCTTCAATTAGTAACTTAGGAATCCACATGAATTTCTTTTTGGGCCTTTGTGGCATTTTGAATTTTTCTTTATTTTGGATCATATTTTTCTTTTCTTGAACATGTCTTTTAGATGAGACATGTTGATCCTTTGATTTTTGTGGATTTTAAACTTTATGCACTTTAGCGCTGGCATCCAATTTGCTTCCATTAGCCAGGGTAGGGGTGCATGAGGATAGATGATGTGAAGATTTTATGGATGGAATGATGAAGGATGAATGTTGGAAGGAATTCAAGGATGTGTGCCTTTGTTGATCTTGTTTAGGTATTTGAGATGATGGAGGTATGTAGGGACCCAAAATGGATGGAAGGGATGAAG
>MU226261.1:50522-62139 GCA_018584345.1 Thuja plicata | reverse complement strand
AGTTATAATACTTCATACGGTAGAAGTTTTTCAGCACTCATGTGTTATGGAATTTAATGAACATGTACATATCATAAGTACAGTTTTAATGAACATGTACATATCATAAGTAAGTACATATCCTACTCATACTTATCGGATAGTCACAGTCTTCTAGTTTTTGGATGAACTAATTTGGTAATACCAATTTTTTTAAATTTATTTGGCCAACCGCTAATGAAATTATCCCAAATAAAGCACATGAAATCATGGTTCCAAAATAAATAAAACCACAATTACTGAAAATAGCGACACTAGGACACTAAACTCTTAAAAACTCTAAAGCAACCCAAAAAAAATGCATGCGACGTCGAGCCATCGACAATTGCCAACAGATCCATGTAGCATGTATAGAAAATTTGTCGCATGTCTGTCGTAATTTTGACACTCATACTGTGACACCTAGATGTCATAATTGCAATAGATAAAATGTAATGACAACATGATAAACATTATAGTCGGCTCGTATTGTGATACCTAGATGTCACTTTTTTAGACGTGCGACAAATTTGATATACATGCGACGTCAGGCCGTCAGAAATTACCAATAGCTCGACGTCGCATGTATAGAAAATTTGTTGCATGTCTAAAAAAGTGATAGATAACATGCGACACCTACGTGTCATAATAGTGACAGACGAGATGCGACACTTATGTGTTGTAATAGCGACAGATAAGATGCGACACCTATGTGTCATAATAGCAACAGCTAAAATATGTAACAATAGCATGGTAACCATCATAGTTGGCTAGTATTGCGATGGTTAGTACCATCACAATAATGATAGATGGTACAACCATCGTTAATTTTGACACCAAAATTGTAACACTGGTCTCTGTCGCTAGACCGACGGGACAGTGTCAGAAAAGCAATGCATAGCTGTCGAAAAGAGGTCTCAAATGTACTAATGACATAAACACATCATGGGAATCAAAGGAGATAATCACATAAATATCCATCACAAGATCCATAACATCTGTATATCAAGATATAATATCATCGACAAAATGATACATCATCAAAAGTCCTGATGAAAATCAATAAATATGATACATCAATACATCTCAATGTGGATCAATATCAATCTATATCAAGACCCTGCAGGGGCACCTGATCCATCACTTATACCTGTACCTAATCCATCACCTATCCCATCTAGATCTCTATCACCCAATCTATCTTGTGTAGTTGGTGGTACCTGACTGGTGCTCACAACACTAGGCATTTGTGTCATCATAGTCATAAATTGTTGCATCATGGCAGCTACTTGATCCATCCGACCAACCACTGATGTCAACCCAGCCTGTAGGGTCCTCACATCCCGTGTCAAGGAATCTATTGCTTGTGGAGCCTATGGAGGAGCCTAAGGAGCCTGGGGAGAAGCTTGAGATATCTGTGAAATCTGAGGAGGCACTTGCTATGCTGGAATATTTCCCTATACAATAGGAACCTGTTGTTCCTGAACGTGAACCTATGGAGGAGCCTGTACTCCTAGAACCTGTCTGGAAGCATCTATATGTGCATTCCTACCATCTCTCTAGAATTGTATTTATTGTCCCCATCCTGCAGCTAGTCTAGGATGAACTTGTGTCTGTGCCTATCCCTGTCTCTATCTTGGCTATCTAAAACCACCACCCCTAGCCCTGACATGACCACACTGCATCTGAGGTCCCACCCATCCTCTGCTTACATCTTTGCGTATCTTAGGAGCTCTTGGTGCTCTAAGAGCTCGCTATCTCGGTCCTCTTTCACCACCACCTCTTCCACCACCATCTTTTCCATAATCATCAGAAGTGTCATCCATATCAGGAATCGGCTCTGCAGGATTTGTGAATCTAGTGAATCTATAGTGTAAGAACCACTCTCTGTATTTAGTAGTCATCCCAGCATCAACAACATGGTCTAACATGTCCCATTAGATGTATATCAATCTATCAATCTCAATACATGCAAACTAATAATCCACCTTTTCTCCCCACATGGACCTCTCGGCCTGTACTTGTGTGTATAATGCCATGCCCTATGGCATATCCTGGACTCGACCATACTATCTCGAAACTCTCCCAAAGTAGAATCTCTCTATAAAAAGTGGTGATCGACCAATCATCCACCAAGGGAAAAACATGTATGGAATCTCATCATCATCCTCCCACCATCCCTCACATCCAAGATAAGGTCTCCATACGACCTGATCAATGTCATCAATGGTGCGGCGTCAATACTCAAGTTTTCCCAGATGATGCTGGACAACCATCCCATCATAAAAAAATGCATACGACTAGCCTCAACCTTGAACTCGAGCTACTATTGGTCTAGTAACAGGGATGTGCTCCCAGGTCCATAACTATAACAATATAGCACCATCTCATAAAGTTGCACTCGCTTTGTAAACAACCTCGTGTAAATCATGGTAAAGTTGTGCTAACACACAAGAACCTCAATCAAAACTTCAAGGATGTGAAATCAAATCCTCAAAGATCTGACCCCATCCAACTGAGAATTTGTGCCCTCGTCTGTCAGGAAGCAGTAAACTTCCTATCACAGCACCTAGAACTGCTGGCAAAGTGGGAAATGAAGCAAACTGTGCCCATGTGTATAGTTGGAAAATGGAAGCACTTCCATGGTAGACTGGTTTAGCCTTCTAGGTAATTGGTTTGGGGTCATGTCAAGCACCTTGAATGGGTTCCTGCCTTTGATCTGGCTTTATCCCCCTGTTCTGCCCCATTTCCACTCTTTCTAGCCTATTTCTGGCAACCCTGATTAAGAAACTAGGATTTTGGCCTTGGGGTCTAGGTCAACCTTTTTGGGTCAAGGTTGACCTCAACCTTGACCTAGGTAACAATCGACATTTTGCAGGTCCAGGGCCCAAATTCCTGAATCTTAGGGTTTCCGGATGTCGGTCTTTGGAAAAAGTTAATTCCTACTTCCAGGTCAGTTGTTTCAGACTTTGGGACAAAAAATCCTCAATTATATTTAACATAGGTCCTCTTCTAGGGGCATGGGTCCTATTAGAATTTCATTCTCCTATGTTGGCCTCTCTAGAAGATTGTGCCCTAATTTCATATAAAAGGAAGCTTTTCTCTCTAATTTTCTCTAAGCACGAAGACTCTCTAACCATCAATGGTATACAAGAAAGAGCTCAAGACTTGAAGAGTGAATTTCAAAGGTGAAGAAGTAAGATTTGAAGCAAGCCAAGTAGCCATTGAAGCATTCATCCATTATCAAGCACTTCTCAAGCATCCATTTTCATCAAGGAGATCCATTGGTGGCTATTGAAGGATTCAAGCTCCTTGGAGCCCTCTTGTAGAAGATTTTTCCATCTACATTCCTCCAAGCCTCTTCCGATTCAAGAGCCCATTCAAGATTGGTGCTGAAGATCTACAAAGCAATTGGTTGAAGACATCCTACATTATCCATTCTACATTCATTTGGTGCATCCATACTTGTGGATTCAAGGATTCGAATCCTCTAAAGGAATTTTAGATGAGCAAGGTGAATTGTTTCATTTACTTTTTTTATTCCAGCAATTTCAATTATATATATTTGAGGTTAATTCCAAAATTGGGGTTTGACTGAGGCAAACCCCTCCCCAACAAACAAACCCCTTTTTCTTGTAGGAACAAGTTCGAAACAACAGATCAAGATGGAGATTCGGATACCCTTTTCGGAAAAATTCCAGGATCCAAAAACAAAATTTTAGTATGAGACTTTTTAGGTCGATTGTGACCTAGGGCACAATCAGAAATTCTAGCAAATGGTGACATTGACTTGAGGGTGAAAAATGGAACTATCTCAGAATGGAAAAAGATTTTTGGGTTTTTTCTGTCTCTGCGTTTCTATTCCAGATCTGCTCTCAAATTTTCTAGAAACTCAACACAGGCTTCATAAAATAGCATTCTTTGATCTGCAATATTTCAAGGTTAGTGAATTTCTCCTATTCAATTCAGTTAAGGTTTTCAATCTATCTAAATCTAAAATACATTCAAATTAATCAAGTCAATCAAACCCGGGTACTTAAGATCTTCCTTCCTTATTCTTGTTTCTAAATGATTGATTCATTTATGCATTGATCCTTTCTTTTGGGTTAATCAACTTGGATCTTTTATTTGCATATTCAAGGATAGAAGGAGAGCATCTTATTTACCCCCATCACAATAATAAACATAAAAATATTCAAATGTAATATATAGACATGTTTACCATTTCTTTTGTTACAACATGTAATCGTATCATCTTTGATCGTGTCATCACCAAAAAGGCATCTGCATACACTATCGTCATATACCTGATCATAGTAAACCTGCTCTCCTCGAGTCGGGATATAGAGAAATCTATAGACATCCTTGAGAGTGATAGTCATCTTACTGAGTGGAAGGTGGAAATTATTGTAGTCAGAGTGCAAACACTCTGCCATAGCTGTCAGTAAATCCTGGTTCAGCTAGAACCGAGGAAGCTCTAAAAGGAAACTCAATCTGCACTGCTCAGTCACGTGTAACTCTAGATCCATCAACTTGTTAGATAAGTCAAGAATCCACAACGCTATATTTCATACATATGACTTACAAAAATATGCCTTTTTTTCAAATCAAGGGAATTATATCAGTATCATTATATCAGTTGATCATTCTAAGTCAATCAAACCAATTCAATCAATCCTTTTCTCTTTTTGAGTGCATCAACTTATTGTTCCTAACTCTAGATCTTGAGAAGGGACCAATGTGATCAGTTATCCTATCAATCAGTGTTCTATACTATCAAATTGACAAATTAAACATCCATTTTTATGATTATTCTAATATACTAATCACTTGTTCGCATTACTAAAACACATCTATCTTGTAAATTAATCTGGTCATCCAGACGATCAATCAAAAAGTAGTTTGTGCTTCCTTTCAATCAGGTTTTCATCAATTTTCATAACAGGCATCACTTGGCATAGTGTACACATCATTTCATTCTAGGCATCATTTAAATGATGCTAGGCATGATTTTATTCATCGGAGGTGTCACTTTACAGTGTATGCAACATTTCAACTTCTTATGTGGTATTTTAAACCTCATTTGCGACATTTTATAACTAGGGTTTTTATATGCGACAGTTTATTGCACAAATAAAAAATTCTAACCTAATCATAAGTGGAATTTGGCTACACGTAGGCGTCATTTCACAACATGGAGGCAGATTTTTGCCTTCTTACGCGTCATTTAAACTATGCTACGCATCATTTTACCAAATCTATCCTAGAAAGCATGGGAAAATGTAATAAATTCTATTCAATCGAAGCAATAAATGTACTAGGAAGGTAAAAACCACTTACCAGAGGTTCATACTCAGGAGGTCTTTAATACTAGTGTCCTCACTCGAACCGATGCTCTCTAATCAGGACCACCATTGCTATCAATCTTAGCAGGATCAAAGCAAAATCTCAAGAGTGAAAAGTGAAAATGAATAGTAAAAATGGGGTTTTCAACTTATTTAAGCTAATTACCCTAATTTTGGAGGATATTTTACCCAGTTTAACCTCATTTGACCTAATCTACATTTTCTGCACACTGGGGCATGTTTTGTTTCCATGATCATCATTAATGTTTTTCAGAAATGAAAACATATTGGATCTATTTTATTAATTTCATCATCCTTTTTCTATCTAGAGATCAATTTGTTTCATTTCTGAGGGGGCATTATCATAGTATCCAATCAAATCTGTATCAAACATTATCAAATATAGGGCATTGGAATTTTAAACATTATCAGTGGGACATTTTGCATATTATCAGATCAGGGATTTCAAATTAGAGTTTTAAATGAATCTCTCAAATCAAGTTATCAGTTAGCTAATCAAGTTTTTGTATCAATCAATCAATCAAGCATCAAATCAGTGATCAAGACATGCAATTTTTTTTGAATCAATGCGCTTCACACATCAATTCAAAGAGGGGCATTTGTAGACACCTAAAACTGGGCAAGTGTCCTCTTATCAAGCAAATCTGCAAATCTCAGCCAAATGCTCTAAATCTCATTAAATTGGATCAAATCAATTTCAAATGGACATTTATCAAACAAATTAGACAAAAATCATTAAAATCAAAGGATTAAATAAATAATGACATCAAATGATCAAATATAAGCCTAAAGGGATTAATCTAACTATGTAATTGATTTTAATCAATTAATTGTATAGTTTAAATCAAAAATCAAATTGAACCTATTCCCCTACATGGCTAATTTAATTAATTGATTGAATTTAATAAATCCTAATATCCTTCAACATGAATTTGAGCAACCAATGAGAATTGAGAACACAAAGCACATGGATCACTCCTAATTTGTAATCTCAATCACTCATTTTGAGCTTTAAATCTCAATCACTCAAATTTGTCCCTTTGTACAAACCTTTGAAACAACCATTTAAATTGTCCCATCATTTGAAACTATTTGAAAGCCTCTCGCTCAACCATGGCTTAATCATGATCAAGTAACTCTACCCCCTACACTTGGGAAAATCCTATAAATAGAAGTCATTTTGAGAGTCCTAGAAAATTTGAATGCAAGGTATCCTTACTATAGACATTTCATAGCAAGTTGAGAGAATTTCATAGAAAATTGAGCATAATTAAGAGCATTTAGGAGAGCATTTGAATCAAAGATCATAGCAATGGAGGGAATTTGATCTAGATTAAGCATATCATAATCAAAATTCTCATTTTCGGATTGTCACTAGTAGAGATTAAGGCTAAGAGCTCTATTAGCAAAGCTTAGTTAGAGATCCATGATATGTTAAATGCTTTATTTGTCAATTCTTAGATTAAATTGTATTATTGTTTCCATAGAATTTATAGATAACACCTTTATTTCATGAAGGTATGACTAGCAAAACCCTAGGTGGTATGCTTGAGAACACTCCAGCGTTGTTGGGTTGTGAAGCAACCTCTAGGCAAAATTTGTATTTAGGCTCTTCACATGTAGTGTTCTTGATTAGGTTGACCTTTTTATCTTTGAAATTCTTAATTTTGGAAACGTGAGATGTGGTTGCCATTATTTCTGGAAATTAGGGCTTTTCCCACAAATAAAGTGTGAGCTCAGTGAGTCTTAGTTACTCACTTGATCTACAGTAGATGTTGGGAATCTGTCTAAATACCATGAATGTGCTTGTAAGTCACTTTTGAAATCTAGTCGATGTTCTTCATTCTTCTCTTTGTTGTTAATTGCTTTATGAATGAATGAGCTCTCCGTCGCCTTTTTATAGATGATGCCCTAAGTGGTGCATTTAATACTTTAACCACTTCTCAGTGTTTGAAGACAAAGTCACTTGGGAAACATACTAACTTCATTCTTGGTAAGAGTGTGATGCTTGGGGTAAGTGTCAACTCAATTGACCTTTCACATATTCACCAACAATGCTCGATATGTGGAAAAGACTAATTGTCTTTTTACATGATTACCGATGATGCTCGGTTTACATCAACAACTTAGCTTTTGTATGTTCACCAATGATTCTCAGTATGCATTTGACCAACAAGATTGGATTCACAAATTCATAACAAGTAATACCATAGTGCATCTTTATTCATGCTAGTTTGGCATTTTATCAATGTATAATAAAACAGATGTAAAATATAACTTGGTGTAGTGCAGTTCCATACTTACTTGTTCTGCTTAGGTGGGGGTGGTGGAATCACCAGATCCATTGGATAAGGTGTCACCAATTGTATTTCTTGGTCCAGCATCATTTGTGTTTCTATCTTTCCTCCACATTTTGTTTCTCATTCTTCTGATATCTTCAATAATATTGCCATTGGCAAAAGTGCTTGTCTTTGTCACTTAGTCTCTACAATCCTTGCTTAGATGACCGACCCTATGATAGTGTAAGCATGCCATTCTAGGGTTAGTCTAGCTTCTAGACCTTCTCATCCATTTTCTCATGCAATTTGTAGCTATTTTTCCATATCTACCACATGTTCAATTTGTCCATGTGTTGTAATCCCAAACATATGAGTTACCGACTCTTTTTGGTTGATAAGAATTTTCTTGTTTTTTTGGCTTCCATGCTTCCCTTTTCTTCTTCTTGCATTCAAGAGATGTGTGCCCATGAATTTTTCAAGTAGGACAATATTTTTCCATGTAGGTTTCCTTCTTTGGTTGTTTCACCTTAGATTTGCATTCATGTGCTTTGTGTCCTTTCTTGTTACAGTTATAATAATTTTCTATGAATGTAGATGTGGATTTAGGAATACCTCTAGCTTTGCTACTGCAAACATTTGATGTGTGGTCTAGTTTTCCACATTGATTGCATGATTTCTTCCTTGGTCTTGGATTTGTGTACACATCCTTTTGATCAGCTTGGTATGATGATTCTCCATGCTTGGTATACCCTAGACCGGTATTGTTGTTGACTCTTCTTTGTCCATCCATAAAATCATCCATTATTTTTGTACTTTCTTCAACTTTCTCAATCATATCATTTTGTTGTTGCTGAATCCTTACTTCATACTTCAGTCCCTCATTTTCTTCTCTTAGCTCACCAATAGCTTCCAATTTCCCATTGAGTTCTATGTTCACTCGGTTTTCCTCCTGACTCATAAGAACTATTTGATTAGTGATCTCATGATGATGTTCAGTAAGTCTTTGTATTTCTAATTCTCTCTCTTGTAGCTTTTCAGTGATCTTCCACATGTCATCAATAGCTAATGTTCTTTCTTGTTCATCTTGTCTAGCATTATTCATAACCTCAATCATCCTTACTATCTGTGTCTCTTGACTGATTTACAGTGATTTTACTTGTCCATCCAGATGTTGATTGATTTCATTCAGACTTGTAATGCTTCCTTCTGATGTGTCTGATGTATTTCTAGATGTAGATCCTGATGACTCAAACAAATCAGGTATCTCTTCATCATGATAATTTGTTTCATTATAGCGAGATGTCATAACCTTTCTTTCACCTAGTAGCTCTCTCATCTTGATTCTAGCTTCTTTATATTGCTCATAGAAGATCTATATCTATAACTTATAATTTTCAGTATTCTTTTCTAGCTTATACCTTTCCATTGTATGATCTTTTCTCTCAAGTGATTTAAAAATTTTCAAATAAGAGATCTAGCTCTGATACCAATTGTTGGAATAATGGAATGGTGTGTACTTAGAGGGGAGGAGAGAATCAGTACCTTTAAATTTTTTTATCAATTAACCTTTAATCCTTTAGTAATCAATTCCTTGCATTACCAACCATAATTGCTATTCTATATGTGTACATGTAATATCAAATCATAAACTTAATTACATTTAAAAATTCATAGAAACATTCATGAAATGGAATGACACATAACACAAGAATTGGTAACACAGAAAACCCCTATGAGAAGGTAAAAACTGTGGTGGGGATGAAACCCACAAAACTTCACGATCTGCAGAATGGAAGGTGTAGGTTAAGGCTTACAAGTTTGATCACTTCTGATGAGCTTACCATGTTAGGAGTAACATGTTTAGACTGGTTAAGGTCTACTCTGTTAATATATTTTGCAACATTGTTTAGTGTGCACTCAGTTAAGAGATTTACAAAAGGATTGTTAAATCCACCTTATTAAAGGATTTCTTCTATTTGGTACACTTGTTAGAATGTAGTCAAAAATACTTATTGACCTGATTATATGCAATCCTAAATTGTTGAGTACAAATCCTTTAAATTTTATAATATGATGTATCACCTATAGTGATTGAGTAATACCTATGTTCTGCTTGGTAGCCTTGAACTGTGTTCTTTATAACTGATTTCATCTTTTGTTGTCCTTCAGCATGAAACTTTCTATCTGATCCATAGATGTCTGTTGTGGCTACAATCATCATCACATCATTTTTTTCCGATTGATTACACATGTATTTATACAATTAATTGACCTAAATAGGTTTCACACTTAACTATGAAAACTCTATGATAAAAGGTTTAAAACTTGAACTTGATCTCCTAGTTTGCATGTTTTCAATCAGTTAGACTGATTAAAACAATTACATTTGCTTTACTTGTCCCTCAAAAAATGGTTTTAAATATAATCTTTAATTCTAAATATAAAAATTAAATGTTTTATCTTATGTGTAACTCAGATCCACATTTCTCAAAATTAAAGTTGTCTCTCGGTAGACTGGTGCTCGGGTTGCTCTGTAGTCTTTCCTTGATGATGTCTCTGTAGACATTTTGCTTCTCTGTTTTCTCTGTAGACTGTATGTCAGTGTTCACTGTGAACTTTTCTGTTGGGTTCCTTTGTGAACTTGTCTATCAGGTTCCTCTGTGAACTTGTTTGTCAGGTTCCTCTGTGAACTTGTCTGTCGGGTTGCACTATAAACCTGTCTTTCGGTGATCATGTTACTGACGATTCAAAAACTATTTCCTTTGTATAATAATGAAAAAATATGATCATCAAGTATATGTTTCCATAATTATAACATCATGATATCCTACTTAACCAAATTTCCAACAATCTCCCCCTTTGTCATTGATGGCAACAAATGAAAATTGGCTAAGTCCCAAAAACTTTCAAAACTCCAAAACTTCAAAAACTGTCACCTTCTCAACTATTAATCCCCCTTTTGACTATACTTATCCTTATAATAATTATAATTTTCACAACTACTACTTCCCCTTTGACAACAATGACAAAGGTGTGAAAATATCCAAATACAAGTCAAAATTTATATACCTCTTGTCTATTAATTTTGTAAGGCTGGAAGGCATGAAATATAATCTTTAAAGCTTGCCTTCAAGTTAGATATCTCATTGTCCCATGTATTCTTCACTAATTCTACCACACTGATTAGTGCACATAGGCCATAAGATTCAATCTCTACTGCACTCAAGTTAGGATAGGAAAATTCTGCATATGATGTCTTTGAAGTAAGACATACATCCAACTGGGCCTGCACATTACTAATATTTAGTACCAAATTGATGAAGGGTGCTCCCCTTAATACCACAAACACATAACAGAACAGAGAATCAACAACAATTTTCAAGAACAAAAAATGGGCTTCTTATTATCTCCACAAATGTGGAATTACAAACTTTCAGAATTACAATATGCAAAGCCACATGGGCATTTTACTTACAATATTCTGTAGGACAAAGCCTCAAATTATTACTCTGATCCACCCAGAACTGCCCTAGACAACACTACGGGCCTTCTTTATATAAGCAATTTCCATCGCCCGAGAAGGTTCCAGAAATCTAGCCATTAAGGCCGACTACCCTTAACATTTAATTATTTTTCACTTTTATTACAAAAAGGGTCGGCTTTGAATATTTACAAAACATGAGATTAGGTAGCCCAACTTCCGGAAACCATAACTTTTGAACCGTAGCTTTGTTTGGCTATTATGACCACTTTTCAGAAATGGGAGATCGCGATCTACAGTGCCTGACTCGCGAAACGCCAGTCAGCCGGGGGTTCGACCTCGATCCGGAGCCTCTAAGGTCCTGAAAATTGATCTCAAAGATTTTGCACCCTAAAATCTCAACAGTAAATCCTTAATAACTTCGCCAATACAGATGATCTGGCAATGAAATTTAACTGGCATTCTTATATGAC
>MU226261.1:0-48882 GCA_018584345.1 Thuja plicata | reverse complement strand
GAGTTCCTTGAACCCAACCACCTCGATCTGCATCTCTGTTAGCAAAAGTTTCCTTCTGCTAAGGGCATCTGCAACCCTGTTAGACTTTCCACTCCTGTGTTTCAAAACAAATGTATAACTCTGCAAAGATTCAACCCATTTCAAATGCCTTTGATTCAACTTTCCTTGACTATTCAAATATTGCAAAGCTTGATGATCAGTATACAAAACAAACTCCTGTCCACATAGGTCAGTATGAACTAACTCTAAAATGGCATTTGTAGAATAAGATTTTCTCTTGAAACTGGACTTTTTCATCTTACCTTTTTGACAATTATTGCACATGGCATGATCTGGCTTTATCATTTGCGGTAAACCTCTTACCTTCCTCTTCTTTCTTATCCTGACCATGTTGTCAAATTTTACATGGCATAGTCTTTTATGCCACATCCATATGTCCTCATTTCTAGCTATCAAACATGTGGTATTAGTATCAACCAAATAGAAAAGGTTACATTTTGTTTGTTCACTGATTCCAATCAATCTTCCTGATTCATTGAAGATCTTTGCCTTCTTGTTCTCAAATGCTACTTTGTGACCTGAGTTGTTCAGCTGTGAAAAACTCAAGAGATTATAATTTATCCCTTTTACCCAATAATAATTCTCACATTTTATCATGTTATTCAGCGTTATGGTTCCTTTACCCTCTATTGGACAAGGTCAGCCATTTCCCATTCTTATTGAACCACCATTGTAGTATTCAAAAGTTTTAAACTTTTCTTTGTCACTTGTCATATGATGAGTACATCCACTATCTATGATCTAGACATCATGCTTACTAACCTTAGATATGAGTGCAATTTCTACATACCTTTCCTCTTCATCTAAATCATCTTTCATGGCAACAAAGACTGTCTCAATCTCTTCATCAGATTCGGTGTCAGTATTTTTAGCTTTGTTTTTTGCAAGGTAACAAGATTTCTTTCCTCTATCCTTGTAGTCTCGGGTATCTCTTCTATCTAATTTTTGGTTACCTCTGTGATCTCAGTCATCACCTCTATCAAACTTCTTCTCATAGGATCTGTCATTATTTCTATCATCTTTTCTTCTATTTGGACATCTTGCAACAAAGTGTCCAATCTCTTTACAATTAAAAAACACCAGTGGTAATTTATTTTTGTATTGACCTTTGCCTCTCTGCAATCTTCTTGCCATTAGTGCTTCAATCTCATCTAGATCTTGATCACTATCACTTTAGCTATCATTTCTAATAGTGTGTCTTTGACTTGATTTACTTATTCTCATAGAAGATTTAAATGCAGATTCTATTGAGGGTAAGACACTATTGTCAAAGTTATTCATCTCAAATTAAATGAGTCTACCAATCAAACTATCTAGAGTGACATTATTGCTTTCTACTGCTCTCATTTCTTGTATAGAAGATACTCTAATAGCATAAGTAGGCAGTAAGGTTCTTAGGATTTTACTTACCATGGTCTCTTCTTCTAGTACACCACCAACTCCTCGGATAGAATTTACAACCTCTTTGATTCTACTACTAGATTGAGTGATGTTTTCACCTTCCTTCATTCTGAGATCATCAAATTTTCCTCTTAGGCTTTCTGCCTTAGCTCTTAGTACATTTGCATCTCCTCCATGTACAATCTTCAATTTTTCCCACATATGCTTTGCAGATGTACAAGTCTTTACATCTTCAAATTCTGCATCGGAGAGTGCTGATGCAAGTTCTATCATCATGCAGTTGTGTTCATGCTTTATTCTTAACTAATCAAGTGTGTGAGGTCTTGTAGGAAACACATATTTAGTATCTAAGTATTGAACAATATCATTTCCAATACGTGATAAGTGGAGTCTTATTCTACTTTGCCAGGATACAAAGTTGTCCTTGTTCAACTTGGGCACATCTTGTCTATTCATCTTGTGATCTTTTGCTTGAGCTGTTAAACTCCCTTTCTAAGCACACAAGCTCTGATACTAATTGTTAGAATAACTCAAAGGGGGGTGAATCAGTGGCCTCAAAATTATTCCAATAATTAACTTTTAAAATGTAGTACCACAATCTTTAGCCTGTAGGTATCTTTAGTCCTATAAGATGAATGCCTCCAAATACTTTTATCAAATTACTGCTGCTCGGAATGCTTTGTAAAACCTTCTACTGTATGTTTATCGATAAGCAATATTTCAATTTACCAAAACACAGTAAATTGTTTAGAGTATACCAATCAATCCAAATAAGTTGTGTAATGCAAAACACTAAATTAATGACTCATAAACACATTAACACATGGATTTTTAACGTGGAAACCCTGTTAGGGGAAAAAAATCACTTGGGATAGGTAACCCAAAATTTTCACTCTTCTAAAGTGAGCTCGATGAAGAGCCAACCCTGTTAAAGGTTACAAATACACTGTTAGGTGTGACCTTGTTAGAGGATTTAATAGAATAGTTAGTCACTTAATATCGGGCAATTTTGTGCTACCTTCCTTGTCCAAACTCTTCTCATTTGTCAAATGGTATTTGGCATCTCATGCTATCTTCATGATCAAACTTTTTGATACTCCTTGGGATGTATCTCAATATGAAAAGGATCTTTAAATCCTGCACGGTTAAGAGACTTTTTGAATTAATGGTTAAATTGAAATAGTATGATATGTTCACACATACAACTTATAATTGTAGATTTTCAGATCTATTGTAAGCTCATAAAATACTCTGATCAATATATATCTTTTCAATACCTTTGCTCCACTGTTATTCTACTCGGTGATGTTGTGCTCTGTTGTTTGGTGTCTGCAGAATTCTTTAGCTCTTTCCTCAGCTTGATTGATTAGGACTATATGAAGTTGCTCTTCATCAGTTTCTCTTTAGCATCCTCTTTTCATTCACTCCTATCCATCCTTCGTAATGAATTAGGTTGTCTCTTTATAGACATGATATCTCCATTTCTAGGTTCTTGATTTTCTTGATCTTGGCGTGATCCACAATTCTCACCAATTAGATTTAAAGAAAAACTCTTGTTTTATCTCATAGTGATTTTCTTGCCAACTGACATAAAACAGCTTTAAATCCTTCACTTAACTCTAGCTTTATCTTGTCGATGAAAACAAAAGATAACAACTATTTAAGTCCTTCTTTATCTCTGCAAGCTAAGTCTTTTTGTCATTTTGTGAACTTTAGTTACTTTCGGTGTTAACTCTTTGTTAGCATCAGTCATCACATCAGTTCACCTTGGTTTTTCCGTCGGGTTTGTCTGTCAGTTTACAATGCAACTATCTGTCGGGTATGCTTGATTTTTCTCATTGGTAATGCTCGTTAGTTTACTTGCTCAGGCATCATTGTGACTTGAATTTTGGTGATCTCTTTCCATCGGGTTCCACTATCTGTCGGTGTTTGAAGTCACAAAGTGAATACTTGTATTTTATGCATTATTGAAAGCATAATATTTTATCTTTCTGATTCTTTGAAGTCTTTGACACTTTGAATATAACTAATATGATCATGTTAACATCAATGACAATACAATCCATTAACTGATTTAATGTCTTGCATTATCTTTCTGCATTTTGGTGATCAACTTAACATCTTAAAACATTTAATTAGTTATATGTCATCAGCATCCCCAAGTAGCATTGGTAGTCAAATTAGAGCTTCACAAGATGCTGGATGCTGAAGTAATTCAACCTATTGACTATCCTAAATGGGTCTCCAATTTTGTACCAATAAGCAAGCCTATTGGGGGCATTCACATCTGCACAGACTTCAGAGACCTAAATCGTGCGTGTCCTGAGGATGAGTTTCCACTTCCTAATATTGATATTATAAAGATTGATCTATGTGGATTTGACTGCTGGACACGAGATGTTGTCCCTCATGGATGGCTTCTTTGGTTACAATCAGATCAAGATAGAACCAGAAGATCAGCACAAAATTGCATTCACAACACCTTGGGGTACCTTCTGTTATCAGGTGATGCCCTTTGATCTTAAGAATGCTGGAGCCACCTATCAGCAAGCAATGACTACTATCTTTCATGACCTATTACATGTCATTATGGAAGACTATGTAGATGATCTTTTTGGAAAATCCAAGACATGAGAATCACACATCCCTATCTTCACTACCATTTTTGAGCGATTGGAGAAATACAAGCTTCGGCTAAATCCTCAGAAGTGTGTCTTTGGAGTACAATATGGTAAGATGTTGGGATACATTATGTCACGACATGGAATAGAAGTGGATCCAAAGAAAGTAAAAGCCATTCTAGAAATGCCACCTCCAAAAACATTGAAAAAGCTACACAACTTAAAAGGAAAGCTTCACTCCATCAAGAGATTCATGTCACAACTGGCAGATAAGGTGCATCCATTTTCTCATCTCCTACGCAAGAATATCAAATTCCAATGGGATTTCTTATGTCAAAAATAATTTGAGAAACTTAAGGGATATCTCGCTAATCCATGTGTGCTAGTGCCACCTGTTGTTGGTCGCCCTCTGATTTTGTACATATCAGCTACAAAGGTTGTGTTGGGAGCCCTTTTGGCATAGTTTGATGATACTGGAAAAGAATGAGCAATGTATTATCTCAGCAGGACACTTGTTGGTTATGAGTTAAATTATTCCCTCATTGAGAAATAATGTTTGGTTGTTCTCTTTTGCACACAGAAGTTATGAAATTATATGCTCAATCATAAGATTCACCTTGTTTCCAAGATTGATCCACTCAAGTATCTTTTGTCACGAGCTTCTCTCACTGGCCGTACTGCAAAATGGGTTATGATCCTCAGTGAATTTGATATTGTCTACATGGATCAGAAAGCTATAAAAGGACAAGTTATTGTAGATCAGTTATCTGAAGCACCTGTTGATGGTAAAAATCCACTAATCACATATTTTACAAATGAATCAGTCCTCAATATTGCCCTGAGTACCCCATGGAAACTTTATTTTGATGAATCCTTTACTCAAAAAGGATCGGGGCTAGGAATCTTGTTTGTTACATCAAAGGGAGATCTCATCCCTAAGTCCTACAATTTACAATTTTCTTGCACAAACAATATCGCAGAATATGAAGCCCTTGTACTTAGACTTCATTAGGCCATACAATGGAAGATTCTCATTTTTTTGGTATTAGGTAATTCACAATTAGTTATCAAGCAATTTCTGGATGAATATCAAATAAAGGATCACAAGATGCTTCCCTATCACCGCACATTGGAGGATCTTAAACAACATTTCACTGACTTGGTCTTTCAGTGAATTCTATGCATAAACAACAAAGTAGATGATGTAATGGCTACCATTGGGTCCCTGATTACAATGCCATAACATAGTGCACGATGCAAGTTTCTTGTTGAGAATATTACAGTCCCTGCCTGTGACCAACCAGACTCTGAAATGGTGTGTGAAATTTCTGATCCTAATTCCCCATGGTATCAAGAAATCTACTCCTACCTTACTAATGGAAATATCCCACTTGCCTTAACACCTAATAAATAAAAAACCTTCATTCGCCGCACTTCCCGTTACACAATCCTTGGTGATACCCTATTCCGAAAGCACCTTGACGGAACTCTTCTAAGGTGTCTAAATTTTGATGATCAAACCTCATTAGTTTGAGGTTAGTGATCTCATCCTGCAACACAATATGAACCTCCAGAACCATGACAAGAAAGGAAAATTCAAGACTAATTGGTTAGGGTTTTTCATAGTCACAACAAAGTTCGTGTCTAGTGCCTATCAGATTGCCACTCCTGAAGGAGATCCAATTCTTGTACTTGTAAATATCTTGCATCTCAAGCGCTTCTATGCTTGATCCTTCAGCAGTCTGTGTACAACAGAAAGCAATCAAAAAAAAAAAAAAAAATCAGAAAGAGCATAAAATTCAAAAACATTGCAAAAAGTGCTAAATAAATAAATAAAATAAAATAAAATAAACAAAAAAAAAAAAAAAAAAAAAAAAAAAAAAAAAAAAAAAAAAAAAAAAAAAAAAAAAAAAAAAGAAAAAAAAAAAAGAGAAATAAATTCATCCATCTGTGAAAATCACTTTGGTGGTGCAATAGATAAGTACCATGGTGAGAACCTGTCTCAAGCGCCATGTGTAGTCAGATCCACCACCTTTCCTCCAACACCCATTGCCATAATAAGGTTTGCTACCCATATTTGTGCAGGTAGTCCCCTAACCGTTGTTCACTTCCATAGTAAAATTGCATTCCCACACGACTGAGCTTACCTATCAACATTGAGCTTTATTCCAGACACAATGATCGCAACAGTTTTTCACCAAATTAGCAAACAGATTGACTTTCTGAGTTTCCTTCTATCCACAAGCAATTGCCAACAAATCCAAGTTTTAATCAATCTTTTTCCCATCACGATGCATCCTTATGGTGTCGGCTCTTCTATCAATCCTCACATCAAATTTATTCACGGAAAGAACTGTTCGACTGAATGACCGCTTGGTCAGGATGCCTTTTTGTTTATTTTATCTTATGTTTCAATTTTTCCTTCTCATGACAGCCTCGATCTTTCATATCTTGGTTCTTTATGGTGAGTACCTATTGAGATACATGTAATTTGTGGTATGATATGTTTGTTAGTGCATTTACATTTGATTATCAGTTATGACTATGTATGCCTCACTGGGGGCAAGATTCTATGTATTCCAAATCCTCAATAAAGATCTGGGTATACTGCGTCTCCTCATGGGAAACATTTCATAGGTTCTATCATTTCTAAATATCTGGCATTCTTGTTCCTAGAAATATTTTGTCTAAGATTCTAGTCCATGCAAAGGAACCATGTCACTTGTGTTTTCTAACACATGGTGCACTCCTCCTCTTGCAAAATCAAACTAGGGTGTGCTCTCCAACATTAACATAGTATAAATCTCACTGTCATCATGTACATAGGATTGCATTTTAGTTTGGTCATTTTGTATTTTGCATTTTTCATGTTGCTCTTAGCAAGGTTTCTATTTATTCCCTATATCCAGTCACCTAAGTGATTCTATTTGACCCACTTGATACACGCAAAAACATTGTCCTCATATATTCCATTTTGCATTGCATTCATCTAGTTGTTGCATTCATCCATTTCATTACATTGTATTATTAGTTACATTAATTAGGTTAATTTGTTAATCATTACCCATTCAGTCAATTCATTAATCACTAATCATTATAGTTGCATTGTTAATCCATTACATCCATTCATTAATCAATAATCATTATGGTTACATTATTAATTCATTCATCATTAATCATTATATTTGCATTGTTAATCTATTAAGTACATTCCTTAATCATTTAAGTCCATTCATTAATCATTTAAGTCCATTCATTAGTCATTAATCATTAATGTTAATTACACATTTACTCATTACTCATTATTCATTCATATATCATCACATTGCATCATTACACATAATATACATCCATCTATAAGCATTACACATATATCATTAATCATCATATGCATCTCATCCCTGCATCACAAATAGGTCAGCATAATCATATAAATTCATCTCATCTTGCATGTTAGTCATAAACATCATATGCATATAGAATCATAACACATCATATCCATCCTGCATAAACATCACATAGAATCATATCACAACATAAAGTATATCACCACCATAAAAGTCCATGTATATTTAATGTCTATCATACATCAATGTCTCGTAATATCATACAAAATGTGTATCAAAAATGGTCTAAGAAAGTCATCACGATGGCTGTGATGGCCCCACACCCCTGCTAGAATGGGGTGGTAACCCCACTGATTCCTGGGAATCCTGACCTGTACTCTAGGATATAGAACTCTCCGAGTACATTGGCTCTCGCTCTCCCTCCGGTACGACACTGTGATATAGGCCCATGTAGTATGTGACCTCTTGTCCTCTCCTATCAGCCTCCCTCTGTTCTGCAAATGCATCTGGTAGCACTTGTCCCAGACCTCCAGTTGTACCTTCTTGGCGAGCTATATCTCGCTCTACCCTGTAACCCTCTACCCATCTCTACACAACATCTCATTGTGTTGTCAAAGCTTCTATCTATGCTGACATGGCTACCAACTCCTCTCCTGCCCACTCCTCCTCTCCACCCATGAAAAAATCTATGTTGTCTATCTAGGCCTATAACAAATGTTAGGCTCTCTGCGCACCATCTGCGTGGGAAGTCTCTCCGATCAAAGCCCCCTGTACTTGGTCCAGCTCCATTTGTAAACTACTCACTGTGGTCTGAGAGGTAGCCAATAGTCCCTATAGTCTGAGGAGCTCTGCATGTGTGCTACTCTCAAATACCTGAGATGTAGCCAGTAGTCCCTGCACTCTCCCGAGCTCTATTTGTAGGCTATCCTGCTCTGCAACCACTATGTCATGTATCTCCTAGGCTACATATCCTATAGGTGGTCCATGTCCCTGTCCCTATCCCTGTGGCCCCTATCCCTGTCCCTATACCTGTATATCTGGGATTTGAGGTGGCTGTCTCCCCGCGGATACCTCTACCTGTCCTTGTCACCTTGTGATGGCTACCCTCAGCTAGAATCTCCTCCCCCCATCTCCTCCATCTCCCTCATCCCCTCCATCTCCATCATCGCCATCCTGTCCTCCTCCCTCCTCTCCCTCCCCAGGCTTCTCATCTACCTTTACCACTCCAGGAATAGTCAATCTAATAAGTCTGTGAGTCGCCCACCATTGTGCATATGTCAACACTACTCCTACGTCCTATAGTGACTCTCATGCTCTAACCCATGTCACCCCTGTCATGCCCCTCCATGATCCTCAAGCTCCCAATATGTCAACTCCAATCCCCCAGATACTTCCCACCTCCCGAGTCACCAAAGGATGAGGAAATCCATCTGGAATGACCTCCTAAACCTATCCCATCTACCTTTATACCCTCGAAGGCATGTACCTACATATGACATAGGACGTGTGTCCTATCAACCAAAAGTCGGTCTGTACAAATCTTAAATAGTAGGAGTCATAATGATCATCCTTCACATATCCATCTCCATCTTGTTGTGGGACCTAATGGCCCCATGACTAGCATCCTACATATGGTGCCCACTAGATGTATCCCATCTCATCTAGGGTCCTACACCAATACCCGATCGAGTCTGTAGACTTGTAACTAATAGGCAACTTGTATCTGCATACAAATGACTCATAAACCTCTCTAGCCTCCTGAGTGCGAATAGGGCATATGATAGCTATATTCTCCCATGCACACACCCATAATAGAGTACAACCTGCTCCTAATGCCCTACCCTTACAGTAGGCACACATGTGAAGATCATAATAAAGTTGTCCCAAGATGCTATATGCCCAGTAATACTGCTCTCCATCCTCCACCATGCTGCTCAGAACTCATGCCCACCCGATAGGGAATCCCTTCCCTGCATGATCCGACATCATCCATCCTCCTATCAAACCTTCTATATATAATGCCAACTATCATAACCATGGTCGTGCCGCCATCATCCCTGCCCATGACATCCATTGTCGTGTAGTGGGAATGTCTGTATATGCCCTCCCAAAGGTCATCTCCATATATGGCTTTGACCCCTTGAAGAAATACTCAAGAATAAGTCCTCAAATTGGCACTCTATAGATCCTCCACACATAGCGCAGCATGATAGTAGCTTCCCCTATGGGGAAGTGAAATCTAGAGGTGGTACTATGCCACCTCTCAATCAGTGCTGACATTAGCACATTATGCGCTCTCAAGAGGGGCCAAAGATGAACATGCTCTAGGCCACACAAGGTGACCACTCCCCACTATTCAATCATCATCTCCTGCACTAACACCATCATCAGTGGATAGCTCTCCCTAGCCTTGAACGAAATCGTCTCCTCCTGCATCCACCAAATACTTGTGTCAGATATCAGATAGCTTTCTTTCATGATCCAGGGCATCAAAAAATGCCCCCGGATCCCTTTCCCTCTACTTTCCCTCTTTTTTGTCTATTTTGGGGACAATTGACGAAGACGCTTATTTACCCGCATAGATGGTGGTTCTTTGTAGTCATCAATTTGCAAAAATGGTGGTTTAGGCCACCACCTCTTTTCTATGCAGACAGTGAAACCTACTTCGTCTTCTCCACCTCCTTTTTTCCTCTACCCCTACCCTAACAGACGGTGATTGTATGATCTCTGTTTGCTTAGACGTTGATCACCAATCAGCCATCTGCGAAGATGGTGATCTGTCGATCACCGTCTGTGCAGATGGTGGTTAGGCGATCGCCATCTCCGTTGTGAGACGGTTTGGAGTGATTTTTGGGCATCATAAATGTAAAATGTAAAATTAAATGTATAAAGGACATAGAGGTCTTCGACTACTCACCGGTGGTCCAGCATTCGTAGGCTGCTGATGTGTCCTAACTCACACTCCAAGCTATGCACACTCTTGAATAGCCGCCATCTCTTCTCTCTTCTTCCATCTTTTTGCTCTTCGTGAATGAAAATGACTTCTCTTCTGGCCCTGATGGACCATTTATAGTCCTTTGGGACCCGTTTCTTCCGTCCTTCTCCATGTTTCCCATCCTAGTCCTCATTTTTTTCCTCCATTTCTTTTGGATACGCCATGCAATTGGTTTTTCCCCCTTTTCCTGCCTTTTCGAGAAAATTTTATTTTTTCCTACTATTTTCTCGAGGGAGCACACTTCTCTACTCTCGTCGCTTTAGGTTTTCTTGGCCTTTCTTGGGCATCTTATTTTCTTTTCTTTGGTGCGATGCCAGTTTCGATGCCGCATCAAAGAGGGGCAGGATGTAGACGTCCAAAATTGTCTTTATATTAATTTAATTAATATTCCCATAACATTATAGTTAATTTTAATTAATTCTATTTGTTATATTCTTCTATCTATTTAATTAATTAAATATGATTCATCTGTCAGAAACACTAAGAGAGGGGGGTGAATCAGTGTTTGTCTATTTATTCTATTTCATCAACTTGAAACATAAATCAAATAGATAACAAGTGAAGCATAGCACAAGTACACATAACACAAGATATGATTACAGGGAAACATTGATCAGAGGAAAACCCCGGTGGGAATTAGTACCCACAAATGATTGTACTAGTATAATGAACCTGTTAATGTTCCTTTACCTTGTTAGGAGCAGTCTTTACAATTCTAGTACAATGACACTGTTAAGATTCTTTACAAAACCCTATTTAAAGGTGAATGGCTCATTGCCAGAGCTCACTGCCTAATAGGATGAAGGCTACAACCTTTAGATAATAGATATACACTATATCCAAGATGAACTGCTGTAATGACACTATTTTATGATCAATTCCATTTATGCGCTGATGCTTTGATCTCTTGAAGACTTCTACTTTATACTGATTTTCTCATATTTATCTTTTGAATATCTTCTCTACACATTTTTCAACTCTTGCTCCTATTACAAAATTGCATGTCTAAGTATAAATACATGCCTGAATAGACGCGACCAAAAACAAGACCTTAATGGGCCTAAAAACAACATACACAATGCTTCCAAACAAATTGGCTTAAGCATGTTTACACGAGTGTTAAAGACATAATTACAAACATATTACAATAGGCGCATGGCCATTACAAAACAAAATATTATGCGCTAATCCAAAATCTAAGGTTGGCCTCATGCTCTGTATTATGAACTGCTAGTGGCACTTTAACCTGTTGTAACTTCTCTGTACTGACATACCATACCATGACTGTATAGTTTAAGCTTAATAACATATCAAAAAGCTTAAATATATAGGCGCATATTCTAACTTGATTGTACGCACGTGCGCTGGTGCTCTGATCAACTGCATATCTCTGTACTACTTTATTTTCTATACTTAGCCAATTTTGATCTTCAAAGTTTACTTTCAAAACTTCATATGACTTTGTTGCCATAATGAAAACACAAAATTAGTCGTATACACCCTGAGTGTCAACTTTCCAACAATCTCCCCCTTTGTCATTAATGGAAACAAAGGAATGTGGCCAAGTTGCTTAAACTTTGACTTAACAACAAAAGACTGTATATCATAACTTTTGCTATATATATATCATACTCCTTATATATATACACTACTCCCCCTTTGACATTAATGATAAAGGTGTCAAAATTTGTAAGTCTCTAGGTACTTACTCAGACTATACATCTGGATACACAATCTAAAGAGTCTTGATCTCTTGCTGCCAAAATGCCTTTAGTACATCAACAGTATGAATATGGGTGCATAATGCATATGTGAGTTTCTCCATCTTTGTCAGATCCATGCAGGGGCCTTGATCATATGTAACAATTGTTGCATCTATCCATTTTATGTTCTCATTCAAAATAGCTAAGGAGGGCGCAAGTGCATTTCTTAGTTGTGTCTGCCTGGTCCTTGTCTTGTTGATCTCTACCTTGGCATTTTCAATATTGTCAAATTGACCTTGATAGATATTGTTGTAGATGTTTATGTCTTGGGAGGATTTTTCAACTGATTTCCTAATGTTTTCAACCAAGATGTCTGCTTCTTCAATCTTCTTGTTGTGCTTAGAAGGGTATTTTCCTCTGTCCATACAATTTTTTATCACCTTCCTGCCTTTTGCTACTAACTCTTTCAGAATTGTTTGACCAATCTTCAAGGAGTTGAGATCTAGTGAGAAGTTCTTGATCAGTTCATCTAATCTCCCCTTTTTGTACTCATCCTCTGCAGTTTTAGTAGCTCAGTCTACTAAGCTTGTGAAGTTTGCTTTGAAGAAACTCAAGATGTTATCAACATCATCAACTGATTGAATATTTGCCAATTTCTTATTTGCTAGCACTAAGTCATTCAAGACGTTCACTAATTCTAGAAAGAGAGGGTTTCTCATAACTTGTTTCTGTTTGGCTTTCTCCAGAGCTAATACACTAATTTTAATCAGGTCTTCTTCTCCCCATGCATCTAGGTTTGCTGAGTCAAGGGTCAAGCTTGACAACAATGATACCGATGATTTGCTAGGAGTGAATATAGTATTTTGACTAGCATCCATGCATTCAATTTTCACTGGGATCTCCATAGAGGGTGGATCATTATGTTCATCCTTACTATCTTCATCTTGTCCTATTGTTTCTTATGTAGGAACTTTTTCTTTATGTAAAGAAGTATCATCAGTGCATACCTTCTCAGCTTCTTCAGTACTTACAAATGCTTCCTCAAACTTATTCAAGTCATTTTCTGAGGCTGACATGGTTATCTCAACATTATTGATGGTAATGGTTTCCTCTAAATCCTTTATTGTGACATAGGGTGATTGAGCTTTGGGCGGAGAATCCTGTGGACCTGTCATAGGCACATTTGGAATCTCTGGTTCTTATCATGTTTGGAAGGGACTGGAGTCACTTTAGCTACAGGTGCCATTGATGGATACATGTGTCTATCCATAAACACTTGTCCAAATTCTTTTTCAGTCTCTTTTCCAACCAACTCATACTCTTTGTTCATGATGTGAAGAGTTCTTATTTTAGTTCTTAGATGATGTTTTACCAAATCTAACAGAATTGCTTTCTCATCATGTGAGCAAACAGGGAGAAGATTGTCTAATTTTTCTTCTCTAATCCTCATATCTTCCTCTATTGCATGTATTTTCAATAGGTCTATTATGTTCCATATTTTGTCTGGTATGACTGTCTTGAGTTCCAGTACTGACCTTTTAAACTTGATCATGTGAGAGATAATCATAGAATGTATTTCTCATTTATCTATCTCTTGGTACTTGTCATAGATATTTGCAATTGAATCCAGTCTTCCTTCATTAATGATTCTATTTCTTAAGACAGTTAGACTAGGTCTGAATCCTACCTTAGGAGGAGCTTGAGTATTTCTTATTGTGCTTCGTATTGTCCTTGAGGATGGATGGCTTGAGGGAGCTTGCTTCCTTCTTCTAGTCATCTTTCTTGGCACAGAAGGTGGAGAGGATTCAAAATCAATAGTAGAAGGCACAGATGTACCTTCATCAAATTTCTTCTTCTTTTTATGGATATCATCTGATTTCTATGTCTTTACTTTTGCGGGTGCTTCCTTAATTTATTTTGCAATTTTAGCTTCCCTAGCTTTATCTAGGTCTTCTTGTGTGACCCCATGAACCTTTAGGATGTTAAATGTAATCCTTGATGCCTTCCTTTTTTTATCTGCATTGTATAAGACATAATCAACTTGATTTGTCTTCTCTCTGTATGTACCCCATCTTGGCTTACTTGGATCTTTAGGCACAGACAAAAGAACTTGTGCATATCCTTCTAAAACATGTTCTTCTACTTCATAACCAAGTGGGTGGATCCATTTGGTTCTTGGCTCAACTGCTTCCATGCAAGTGCAGTCAGTTTCCACCATGAAACATATGGTGTCTTTGTACTTTTCAACTATCTTCTCTGGTATTATGAACCTCTTCTGCATCTTGATCTTGAAGTTTTGATTTCCATGTCCATAGAATCCTTTACACTTCTCTCAGATGTGGCATTTAATGAGATTTGTGACATAGTAGGTTTTCTCCTGTCTAGGTAAACATGAGAGACTTTACCAACAATGTGGAAGTATAGGTAGATAATCAAAGAGCCAAATCTGAATATTTTTCTCTTGTCATGCTTGATAGCTTTGATGTTTTCAATTAGTTGAGCACGCAATATCTCACAGAGATTATACTATGAATTATCTCTTACCATCCTTATCGTTGCTAGAACTATTGTTGTGGATACACTATTTAGTCTAATAGCATGCTAGAACTTGCAGTCAAGTATCATGGTGATGATTTTGATATCATCCTCTTCAATAGGATCAACACTCATCTTGCCCCTATCACTTCTTGATAAGAAAGCTTGGTTAACCTATTTCTTTACATCCTTACTAGTAGGAAGAAATGGTCCAACCTTAGGAAGTTGATCCAGGGGATAAAATTCAGCTAAAATTGAAATGTCCCCAATACTCCAAGAATCAACATCATTACAAAGTGTTCACAATTATGACTCCAACGCAACTTGAATGGGCAAAATCAAAGTTCAAATGCCAAAGTTATGGTCAGTCAAACTTTGGTCAAACTAGGTACAAGAGCCATAAAAAAAGGTGAAATTTGACCATCTCAAAACTGGTCAACAATGGGTTTCAAATTAAAGATCCCGTCAAGAGCTTTCTAACGGCGTTCGTTTGGTCCAAAACGGACTTCATATGTGAAAGTTATGCTTGTTTGAAGTTGGAGGGAAAAGTTTAAAAATGATGACATCATCATCCCAGACAGCCTGATGATGTGGCAGAGAAGCTGACGTGGCCCTGAAATTTCCAACAAAATGTGGTAGCGAGAGTGGAACTCACAACCACCTTCCAACTAATATCCTACCTAAATGCTATACGACACATGCTATCTGCTAAGTTTTGGAGGGAAGTTTATTTTAAACTTATCATAGCCACCAAAGAGAGTAAATGGAGGTTGGAGAGAGTTGAACTCTTGACCTCCCACCTCCTAAAATGTTTCATGACCATTGCACTATTAATAGCATGCATGGTGGTCCTCATATCAAAACCCAGTACCTCATTTGCAGACTCTCATGCAAACGACTACCCGTATTGAGAAAGTTACCACTCAGATACAAAACCAACAGTTGAATGATAGTCATAATCTTTCCCATGTTATTCCAAGTATTGCCAATCATGTTGACCAAGTCATTGTAAAGAAAACTTCTAGTTCCTCAAAATGTAATTTTCCTGACTCCTCATATGATGTTGCAAGACTTCAGGAGCAATTCAAAGGAAAAACTTTTGAGGCAGTTTTACTTAACCTATTACCGATCCCGCCTATCCTTTGTTAAATAAGGATATGGGTTAAAACAAACCCCATAAATTCCATGGTAGGAAATTATTTGGAATTCTTAAAAGGGATATTGACGGGATTATATGTTTTAAATAGGGATCTTATAGTTTTGGGGGTTTTAGACTAATTATGGCTAATTTTATGTATAAAAGGGGTATTAGGCCTTTGAAAAGGCAGCCAAGTGATGAGAAGGAGATTATGATCTTGGAGACTTTATGATTGTTCCTGCATAATCCTGCTGTTATGCTTGAAGGGAATAACTTGTAAACACTTGTAATTGATTTCTTGGAGTTAATTGGATCGTTCACCTTATTGGAGAGGGACCCGGAGACGCAGTCCACCAGGACGAACTCCATTATCAATTGTGTTGTGTCTTCTATCTCTCTATTCTCCTTCTTTCAATTCATTACCTTTATTAAGTTTTTTTCATTTATGTATTTCAATTACGTTAATTTTCTTAATTAAAGCTTTAAATTAACTTTATGTAATTATGTTAAGCATTCCTCTGTAATCATCCTAGATCCTAATCAGATCAGAAGTCCAGTCATCTCATGAATGAGGTAAGTAGTAATGCAGACAGGAACTTCACCAATTCAATATAGATCATCATGTATCCTGCTAAGTAGAATATTAACCCATTATGGTTCATAGAACTCATGCGCATTTGAATACTCAAAGATAGGGTTATCAGCAAGATGTGAGAATTCATCCTTGAATGAGTAGTCCAGTTTCATCATAGATGCCATGAGCGTTGCTATACTGTTATCCCCAACAGTTTCCTTCTTACAAGAGATGTAAGCGCGAATTTCCTCTACATGCATGACTCCTAGTGGAGTCTTGGAGAATGCCCCTTCTACATCATCTAACACAGACTTGAATGGATGCTTCTTAGACACATATCTCTTCTTCTCAGAGATTTCAAACATTGTAGGAGTATCCATTACTTACTTGTAACTTTCTTAAGTAGGGTTTCACAAGATTTTGAAATGATGTGTCCACTAGGGTTCCATTTCAACTTTGATTCATCTTGCTAATTAACCAACGGTTTATCCTTCAACACTTCGATGCTAACTGCTGCTGCACTCTCTAAATGTTCAATCTCGATTGCAAAGTGAGGATAAAAGATCTTTTACTGACTTATATAAAATTTACTGCATTTAATGCTTGTTGTTGTAACTCAGTTTACATAGAGAATTTCAATCTTTTCTTTTGACAAAGTACAAGCTATGCATCCATGCATACTTTCTCAATTGGTGAAAAATGACATGAATCCAAAGGTGCATACTCAGAGGTGAGTATACCATCCGCGCAGGGGTTTGGAGCTAGAATATCTCCCCCTAAGACCATGAGGTTGAACTAACTAGAATTAGAAGGTTCGTCCACTAAGGATGCATCTACCACTTTGTTATCATCAACATCTTTCTTTACCTTGACCCATATTTTGTCTGAGTCTTCTGTAGCTTTCACAAACTTGACTTCTCTAGATTCTTTAAATAGTGATCCTTTAGGCTTTTCTTGTCTTTGCATTCTGGATCTACAAAACCTTGATATGTGTCCAGCTTTGTTACATGAGTGACAAATGATTGGAGGTCTATTAACATTGTTTACCATGCTTCATTTCTTGGTTGTGTGTCCATTGTAATTACATATCTGACATGTAATGTTCTGATAGTTTCTTTGAGGTTGATTTCTCTGATTGTATTGAGTCAGATTTCTTTGGTTCTGTTGTGACTGATTTCTTTGACTTGTTTTGCAATATATAGTCATGTGACCAAATTTATTATAGGAATAATAATATCCATTGAAAGGTCTTACCTCTTTACAATCTCTTGCCAAGTTTCCATGCTTGTTATAGGCATAACAAGTACGGTTAACCTCTTTATGTTCTTCTTTAGGTGGTTCTACTTTAGCCTCTGCAAGATTCTCAACTTTCTTTGCTTCTGTAGATATCTCTTGTGCTTTCTTTCTTTCTGCATTGAATTGATTTCAATTTGTGCTACACTGTATCCAACACCAGTAGTATCACCTCTTAGCTTTTGTGCATAAAATTTGTGATTGAATTAGATCAGAACTTGTGTGTAGTTTTTCAATCTTATCTTTTGCTTCTGTTAATTCAGATTCTAACTTATTCCTGATGTTTTCCAACTCCAAGATCTTCATGTTTGCTTGCATAAGTTCATCATCTAATTTTTTACTCTCTTTGGTATTTTCTTCAATAGTTGTTAGGCTATCTATTAGCAGTTCATTTAGATCTTCAATCTTATCCTTCAGAGGCATGCTTTCTTCATTTAGCTTTTTGGCCATTTTCCCCAAATCATTAGTGGAGCAATCTTTCAAATCTTTTCTTAATTTTTTGATAAGAATTTGGGAACCATCAACTTTTAGTTTTAGTTCTTCATTTTCTTTTTTAGATCTGTCAAGATCTTCAAGGGCTACTTCAAGATTCTTTTTCAGATGTTTTTTTTCTGCTAAACCATGATCTCCTTAAGTGGTTAAACTTTCTTTCAGAGGACCAGAGCTCTGATACCAATTGTTAGAAACACTAAGAGGGGGGGTGAATAAGTGTTTGTCTATTTATTCTATTTCATCAAATTTAAACATAAATCAAATAGATAACAAGTGAAGCATAGCACAAGTACACATAACACAAGATATGATTATGGGGAAAACTTGATCAGAGGAAAACCCCGGTGGGAATTAGTACCCATAAATGATTGTACTAGTATAATGAACCTATTAAAGTTCCTTTGCCATGTTAGGAGCAGTCTTTACAATGCAAGTACAATGACCCTGTTAGGAGTCTTTACAAAACCCTATTTAAAGGTGAATGGCTCACTGCTAGAGCTTACTACCCAATAGGATAAAGGCTACAACCTTCAGATAATAGATATACACTATATCCAAAATGAACTGTTGTAATGACACTGTTGTCTGATCAGTTCCATTTATGCGCTGATGCTTTGATCTCTTGAAGACTTCTACTTCATACTGATTTGCTCATATTGATTATTTGAATATCTTCTCTACACATTTTTCAACTCTTTCTCCTATTACAAAATTGCATGTCTAAGTATAAATACATGTCTGAATAGACGCGACCAAAAACAAGACCTTAGTCAGCCTAAAAACAACATACACAATGCTTCCAAACAAATTGGCTTAAGCATGTTTACATGAGTGTTAAAGAAATAATTACAAACATATTACAATAGCTGCATGGACATTACAAAACAAAATATTATGCGCTAATCCAAAATCTAAGGTCAGCCTCATGCTCTATATTCTGAACTGCTAGTGGCACTTTAACCTGCTGTAAGTTCTACATACTGACATACCGTACCATGCATGTATAGTCTAATCTTAATAACATATCAGAAAGCTTAAATATAAAGGCGTATAGTCTGACTTGATTTTAAGAATGTGCGTTGGTGCTCTGATCAACTGCATATCTCTGTACTGCTCTATTTTCTATTCTTAGCCAATTTTGATCTTCAAAGTTTACTTTCAAAACTTCATATGACTTTGTTGCCATAATGACAACACAAAATAAGTCATATACACCCTGAGTGTCAACTTTCCAACATCATCTTCATAGTATTTAAATCTTAATTTAAATATTATTCCCCCTTTAATGTACTAAATCGCATTTATATACATTTCCCTCATTAATCCCTTTTAAATAAATTTATAATTTATTTATTCCTCCACGTGACTTAATTCAATTAAACCACAATTAATCTAAATCTAAATTGAATTAAACTAATTTGAACCTAGATCCTACCCTACCTCATATCACTCTCACCAAATAGACCTACTCACTAATTAACTAAGGTTAATTAGGCTAATTTCAAGATTCCTACACATATTAGTCCTAATTATTTTCTCACACATGTGTGAGAAAATTTCTAAATTTGACTTTTCAAATTTATTCTAATTTGGAGCCAACAAGGTTTCTTACAATCTTGATGACACTTTCTTACACTTTCTAAAAGTGTTTCATTGGACTAAAAATCTTACACCTATTACAAGATCCTTCACATGTGTACTTTAAGTACACCTTGACCAATCACATCACAAGTTGCTCACACATGTGTGAGTAAGCTTGGCCTCTTGAATGGATTATGTGTCCCTCATGTGGCACCTATGTGGATGCCACATGTGCTCCACCTCATTCAAGCCCTCCCCTTCCTTCCAAAAATCTATAAATAGAAGCTCTTCCCAAGAACAAATCATCTCCATTTTATGCATTGTTATCATGCTAGTTTAGTGTTTAAATTCTTAGATCATATTCATGTTTCCATGATTTTTAGTTCATTTGAAAATATAGATATCACATCTTACACTTAATGGTGAATGAATCTTAGTTTCTTGCTTATCATCTTAGTTTAATCTTGCATTCTCAATCATGGTGAGAGGTTGAGACAAGTTCTCAATACTTTTTTCTTGAGTTCTTCTCTCTTTTAGTCATTTAGCTTGGATTCTTGATCATCAAGTGGGATTTAGATATTGTGTTGGGAGAGCACACCCACATACATCTCTAAGAGAAAATAAACAAGTCTGGGGTGTACTTGTTTGGCTCATAAGAGGTTGTGGTGTAAACTTCTTGTCTTTTTGAGTCTTTTACTTGAATATGCTAACCTTTATTGAAACTCATGGCTAATCTTTGTGTTTTCATGTTTTATTGATTGTTTTGGACATGTAGGTTTTATCACATACACATACATGATTCATGTGTATGATTCATGCATTCATACATATCCACACATGTGATTCATGCTTTATGGATATCTAAATGTGTGATTCATGCCTTGAGCCTATGACCATTGCCTCATGTGTATTAGAATTCATGCCTTTCATACATTCATGACTGTAATCACGCCTTACAAGTGTTCGTCTGTATGATCCATGCCTTATAGGTAGTTGTGGGTACCCTTCATCCTTTGAAGATTTGCTTGAAATGTGATAAAACAACAAGTTGGGATACATTATGATCCTAAATCATCCTTGGAACAAAAACATTTCTATTCATGGTGGGCACAAACTGATGCTTCCATTGCATCCATTTGGGCATGTTTACCCGATGCCCACATACCCTAGGAATGCTCACTACCATACTCAATGGTTCTTAATGCACCTTGGGGACACTTTAGTCTGACATGGTTGTGAATGCTCTAGTGACTCTGTAGGCGAAATGAGGTTTTCACTAGAATTTACCTGACCAACTAGAGCTAATAGAACAGATAGTTTGATGCGAGGACTTACGATTTGAAAGATACCCAATGGTGCAACTTTCAACTGAGCACCACTGCAAGTTTTGGCATCAAGCGAGATTGCACTACCAAATTGAAACAAAGTCAAATATCCCAGAATGGAGAGAGGTTATTGTAGGCCTTAGCAACATGGTCCAATAGAATCTGACGGTTCACTGATATGACTCACGAGGACCGAGATACAAGCCTCAGAAGATTGTTACCTAATCGTGCTTAATTAGTGCACCTTGGTGGCACTTCAGTCTGGCATGGTTGCAAATTATCTAGTGACTCTATGGGAGAAATGAGGTTGTCACTAGCATTTATTGAGAAAAATGAAGCTAATGGCATAGACGGTTCGATGCCAGGACTCACAATTTGAAAGCTACCCAATGGTACAACTTTCAGCTGAGCAACACTGCAAGTTTTGGCATCAAGCGAGATTTCCCTGCCAAATTCAAATGAAGTTGAGTCTCCCAGAATAGAGAGAGATTATTTTAGGCCTCAAGAACACGGTCCTATAGCATCTGATGATTCACTGATATGACTCACTAGGACCATGATACGAGCCTCAGAAGATCACTGCCCAATCATACTTAGTGCATCTTAGGGACACTTCAGTACAACATGGTCGTGAATGTTCTAGTGACTCCGTGGGTGAAACAGGGTTGTCACTAGAATTTAGCTAGCCAACTAGAGCTAATGGCACAAGCAATTTGATGCAAGGATGAATGGCTTGAAAGATAACCAATGGTGCAACTTTCAATTGAGCACCACTACAAGTTTTGGCATCAAGCTAGATTTCCCTGCCAAATTGAAATGAAATCGAATCTCCTAGAAAAATTATAGGTTATTGTAGACCTCAATAATATGGTCCTGTAGCATCTTACAGTTCATTGATATGTCTCACGTGGACCGAGATACGAGCCTCAAAAGATTGTTGCCCAATCATGCTTAGTGCACCTTGAGGACACTTCAGTCTGGCATTGTCATGAATGTCCTAGTGACTCCATGGGAAAAATGGGGTTTTCATTAGCATTTAATCATCCATATAGAGATAATGATGTAGGCAGTTTAATGCTAGGACGAACGGTTTGAAAGATACCCAATAGTGCAACTTTCAACTAAGCACCACTGCAAGTTTTGGTATTAAGCGAGATTTGTCTGCCAAATTCAAACAAAGTTGAATCTCCCAGAATGGAGAAAGGTTATTATATGCCTTGAAAACATGGTCTTTTAGCATCTAATGATTCACTAATACATCTCACGAGGACTAATATACGAGCCTCAGAAGATCGCTGCCCAATCGTGCTTAGTGCACCTTGGGGACACTTCAGTCCGGCATGGTCACTAACGTTCTATTGACTCCATGGGTGAAACAGGGTTGTCACTAGAGTTTACCTGGCCAACTGGAGGTAATGTTGTAGATGGTTTAATGCCAAGATGAAAAATTTGAAAGATGCTCAATAGTACAACTTTCAACTGAGAACCACTGCAAGTTTTGGTATCAAACAAGATTTGCCTGCCAAATTTAAATAAAGTTGAATCTCCCAGAATAGAGAGAGGTTATTCTAGGCCTCAACAACATGGTTCTATATCATCTAACATTTTTCCAATACATGTCATGAGATCTGAGATACAATCCTCGGAAGATTGTTTCCCAATCATGCTTAGTGCACCTTGGAGACACTTTAGTCCGACATGGTCGCGATCATTCTAGTGACTGTTATCACTAAAACCTGCACCCTGTTGAGTAAACTCAACAATCTAGTGATACATGGGAAAGCTCCCCTGATTGTGGGCTTAGATATTGGGAGCTGACCTCTAGAGTAAGCTAGTTCTTGATGGCACCTCACCTAATACTTCCTTAAACTAAGATTTTTTGCAAAGGAAAAGGGATAGAAGGAAACATAAAAATGAAATCTAACCTCCTAAAGGTGATGCACCAAAATATTAAATCTTTGAAATCTAACAGGTATCCAACACACAAGAGAACTAGAAAAGATAAGCTCGAATACACAACTCAATGACACAATCTCTGCATAAGAAATTTGTAAGAAGACTAAAAATATCAGTTCCTAAAAGGAGTTGGTTTGCTCACAATCTGAAACTAATTTAGTACTACTTTCAACCTGCAAAGGATCATATAAATCTTTGAACAAGGCACCATGTGATACACAAAACCAAAGAATTGAGAAGGCATAAGCTATCTTTCACAGTCAAAGGTGTTACAAATCTGTATATTTCTCTGAAATGAGTTACAAAATCTCTCTTCTTTTGTCAAGAACTTAGAACAAGTTACAAAAAACTCAAGCCAAAGGGAAGAAGAACTCCTTAACAATGAGTCTTCAACTCATATTTATGCATTTTCAAAGCCAACTGCATTTCGAAAGCAATAACTTCTGGATCGGATTTGGCCTGTCCAGCCACTGTTTAACTCTTCAAAAGTCTACAAAATACCATTTGGTGACCCAAAAGTCATACCATCATAAATACTCCCTCATATAAGTAGTCTTATCCCTCTAGAAGAGTCACAAAAGTCTCAGAATTGCAATAACTTTTCTGCAGACTTTATCAACTACAACCTCTGATCTTTTAAAATCTGATCTTTCCATCTGTAAAAATATCTAATTTCCAGTGTCTGAGAACAATCTGATATTTTCCTGTCTCTGAAAACTTTCGGGAATAAAACATGGATTTGAAATAAAATATTAAAATTCCCTTTGAAAATCATTTCTGTGTATGTTTGAAAGCCTGAGTCTTGGTGACTGAGCGCCTCTGCATCTTCTTTTTCATTTATCCTTCATCGCACAGTCGCTGGCTATTTAAACTGACCTTTAGATTCGGAGTGACTGAGCGAAATCCATTTCTTCATTGCATATTCTGTCTAGTCGCACACTCGCGCCACCTTTTACTCTGTTTTCATCTTGTGCGTGAGTGGGCGATGACATCCGCTTTCTGACTGGTCGCCAACTCGCGAGCCATTTTTTGATTATCTTTATTGACTGGCGACTGAGCGATGAGTTTCCTTCTTTGCTCGTCGCATACTCGCGAGTTGATTTCCTTTTATTCTTCCATTTTCTGTGGACTTGCGGAAAAATAGAAACAGGGTGCATTTCCTTGCTTGCAAAAAATCTCTCTATGGGTGCGAACTCCGCAACATGTGAAAAATCTTCTCTTTTTGCCTTTGCGGAAAATCACCTTCACAGGTAGAAATTCGCCACGGAGAATCAGAATTTCAATTCTCTGCATCGAGTCTTTTGTGGTTTCCAAAAATTGAAAAAGTGCTTCAAAAACCCATTGTGGGGTCCACCACGGCGCCCTTTCTTTTCTTCCTTTGCAGAAAATCTCCTGAGAGGTGCGAAACCCGCACAAGGAAAAATTCCTCTTTTCGGAAAATCACCTGAGAGGTGCGAAACCCGCACAAGGAAAAATTCCTCTTTTCGGAAAATCACCTAAGAGGTGCGAAACCTGCAACATGTGAAAAACCTTCTCTTTTTGCCTTTGCGGAAAATCACCTCCTTAGGTGGAATTCCGCCATGGGGAAGACGATTTCTGGAATCCCACAAGCCTTTGCGGAAAATTACCTTCGCAGGTAGAATTCTGCCAGTGGCCTTGGTACCGAAAATTGGTAACATTTTTGGCTACATCTACATGATGCTTTCCTGCTAAGCATGAAGACCAACTGCTTGAACTATCCATTGGGCATAGAGTCACTTATATGGCCAAACTTCTGAAAAACACACTCCCTTCAATGCTGCAATCACCTCCAGACTGCAACCTCTCCTAATTCATCCAGTACTTGTGTATGGCTTATGATAGTGAACTAACAAACTCACTATCATGAATGATATGCAATTACTTGATGGGTTAGAAGAGGAAAATACAAAAGTACACCTTCCTTGCAGTTGTTGTAGGATTCTTTAGATTTATATGAGGGAGGTATGTATGATGGTATGACTTTTGGGTCACCAAATGGTATTTTGTAGACTTTTGAAGAGTTAAACAGCGGCTGGACAGGCCAAATCCAATCCAGACGTTATTGCTTTTGAAATGCAGTTGGATTTGAAAATGCATAAATATGAGTTGAAGACTCATTGTTAAGGAGTTCTTCTTCCCTTTGGCTTGAGTTTTTTGTAACTTGTTCTAAGTTCTTGACAAAAGCAGAGAGATTTTGTAACTCATTTCAGAGAAATATACAGATTTGTAACACCTTTGACTGTGAAAGATAGCTTATGCCTTCTCAATTATTTGGTTTTGTGTATCACATGGTGCCTTGTTCAAAGATTTATATGATCCTTTGCAGGTTGAAAGTAGTACTAAATTAGTTTCAGATTGTGAGAAAACCAACTCCTTTTAGGAACTGATATTTTTAGTCTTCTTACAAATTTCTTATGTAGAGATTGTGTCATTGAGTTGTGTATTCAAGCTTATCTTTTCTAGTTCTCTTGTGTGTTGGATACCTGTTAGATTTCAAAGATTTAATATTTTGGTGCATCACCTTTAGGAGATTAGATTTCATTTTTATGTTTCCTTCTATCCCTTTTCCTTTGCAAAAAATCTTAGTTTAAGGAATTATTAGGTGAGGTGCCATCAAGAACTAGCTTACTCTGGAGGTCATCTCCCAATATCTAAGCCCGCAATCAGGGGAGCTTTCCCATGTATCACTAGATTGTTGAGTTTACTCAACAGGGTGCAGGTTTCAGTGATAACAGTTTTTGGCACACCCGGTGGGACTGAGAACTGATTCTTAGTTCTTTTCAAACTTTATGTTGCTGTTGTTTGGTGTGGACAGCAGTAGTTTCTACCTTTGGAGGCAAGAAAGTAACACATCTGGTGACTCTCGAGGATATCTTATTGTTTCAGCAGTTCAAGTGTTGGTATGTTTCAAAGAAAATCTAGTTTTTTCTGATTTTCTAGCTTTTTGAATGTTTCAACATGTCAAAATTTCATGTAATCATGTTTTATCATTCCCCATATCATAAAAATATTGCCCATACATCTCCCTATCAACCATATCAAAATAACTATATTGCTGGTTTCACTAGAAAGGAGGCCATTGCAACAAATACCCAGCAAGCTCCATATGTTTTCCACCCACCCACCCCTGCTCAAGATTTATGGCAGCCTACCAATGCATATCAACAACCCCATGAAGGCCATTTTATTCCATGTCAGCCTGATAGTTCTCAGAATCATCCCCACCATGCTAATTACATAAGCATAAAGGACATGTTGTCAAACTTTCAAGAGCAGATGAGGTGTATTGACAAACAACAAGAGTATAGCTTGCAGTAGGATGAGTGGGCTTACGACGCTTATCAAAAACAACAAGATATGGAAGCACAAAAAAGACAACAGGAGGCGGATCTCGCGAGGGAGTTGGCCACAAAAGAGGAGCAAGTAATATTGTTACTTGCTCGAGCCCAAGTGCTAGAGGCTCAAGTAGCTCCTTGTGTTCCCAATTTCATATCACCATGTTTTGAGGTGATAGATCAGACTATGAAGGTGGAAGTTCCCAGGCCAAAATTTCAAAGTTTTGAGAAAGGTCAACATATTCCATCCCCATGTAAGGCTGCTAAATCTAAAATTCCAAGTTTCAAATGTCATCACCCTTTGAAAGACACTATACTTGAAGAAATTCAGTCCATTCCTCGAGAGCAGCTATCTCAGGAAATGTTTGTATCCCAAGTAGCTCCTCAAGTTTCCCAAAACCCTCCACCAAGTAGGCTTTCTTGTCCTACAACTATTTGCCTTTATCCTGGAGGACCTGTTGTTTACCAAGAGGATTGGTATAGTGAGAAGGGCAAGGGATTTGAGGAGATAGAGGAAGAAAGAATTAAAACTGAGGAGGTTACATATGATGAAGAAATGGAAAAATTAGGATTGTTACAGCTAAGTAATGACCATAACCAACTGAGGCAGCAGGGCACAGTACAAAAAAAATATGCCCAGTCTGAACTATCGATTGATTTATTCAATGAGCTTCTATCTTTCGTTGAAGATGAGGAAGACATGTTGATGCCAATACCAACAAACTTTAGACAGCAGGATGAAATTGAAGATTCGGCAATTTGGTTTAATGATCTCTCTTCTTTTGTTGACCAGAATGAACCTATGCCCACATTGGAAATGAATAAGGAGCAACAAAAGGACATTAGAAATGATGATGAGTTGTTATTTCACAATAATCAGTGCGATAATCAGGCCTTGATTCATGAGGAAGGACATGAAGATAATGCAATTTTGTGTCTTGGGGAGCCAGAGGACCATTCAATTACTCATCAAACTGAGCTGGTTGCTAGTTCATTCTCCTTGCTTCAGGAAGCATATCTATAAGTTGATGTTTCCCAAGACCTTCAAAGGAGCTATCATGCTACTGAAAATGTTGTTCCTATTCAGAAAACCAAGGAAGATGTAGAGGAAGATGTGTTTTGGGATGAACTGGAGCTATTTTTCTCAGAGATTGATACAAAGTTATCATCTCCTAGGTTAGAAAATCGGGAACAACAAAAGCATAATGTGAAGGCAGCCACTTCTCAGCTAGATCCACCTAAGCTAGTGAATTTGGATAAACAAAAAAGTGTTGAAGAAGCAGTCCAAAAGCCAAAGACCAGCAATAGAAGCTCCAGGTTTTCTCTTTCAAGAGGATGCCCTGTTAGACATTTATCTAGGGTGGAGGATAGCTCACTCATTTTACTGACACCCAAACATGAAGTTCCAGCTGGAGATGATGTCAAAAGAGAACATGTTCAATCACTTACCCTCTCAGGCAGCAGTGTGCATGCACATCACAAAGAGGTAGGCACACTAGACTATAACTTTCAGGAGTTGGAGTTATTTTTTGAAATAGCATCCAATGTATATGTTCCTCTAGCTACCCATGAATATGTCAATCATTGCAAATTGAGGAGAAAGGGCAGTTATTTTATAGAGCCAGTAAATGGATTCGTTTAGCGTTTCTTCATTGCTCGTTAGTTTAGGGTAGGGTAAGTTTTAGTTTCAATAAGTGTTGTCACGCATAGATTAGTTGCAATTTTCATTCCCTAAGTGTTGGTTGCACATTAAGATAGTTTTTTCTGAGAAGGGGGCAAGCTGTTGTAATGAACTACAATTGCATGAGATAGGCATCCATCATATGAAACAGTGAATACATGTATCCACTGCTACACATCATACAGTGACTCCATGGGAAAAATGGGGTTGTAACTAGTGTTTATCCAGTCATCCCAAGCTAATTGTGCAAATGGTTTGATGCTAGGATGAATGATTTTATTCCAACCAAACCGAAAGAGCTATTGGTTAAATAAATTCTTGACAAAATTGACAACTTTTTGCTGATTTGTTAATCCTCCACTATTTTCACCTCCATGTTTTCCAAATTTATATAAAAATAAAGTAATATTCATCTATTCACCATCTACCTTAACATTCAACTATTCACCATCTACCTTAACATTCCAGAGAAACATGACATTAAGATGATACAAATGTAAGGATACAAATTTCAATATGTATTTATAATCAAATGGTACAAATTAGGATATACAATATGCAAGCTCTCAATATTTACAAATCAGCCCCATGGGCACTTTTATATCTCAAATTTTACATCTAATATGCATGATTAAGGTTAGTATTGTTTATATATACATAATTTCGCATCTAAATATGCACATTATAGCTGATTGTTGTTTTTATATGCAAAATTCCGCATCTAAATTTGCATATTACAGTTGGTTTTTGTTTTTATATACAAAATTCCGCATCTAAATATGCACATTACAACTGGTTGTTGTTTTTATATATAAAATTTAGAAAAGTTACAATATTTCGCAAATGACATATACAAAATTGTCAAAATCATTCTTCCATATTATAGAATCATTCATCTATATGGCCCAAAATCAATCAAGTGAACCTTCTGGATCAACTCTAACCCTTATTGTATCAAGTATTGCGTCGTGGTCAGATTCACAAACTTTCCACAAATTCTTGTAAAGAGGTCTACCATTATATTTAATCAATTGAATATTTATTGCAACAACAAGGCTAGAGTAATGAAGAATATGTTTATGTGTCTCGAAGTCCTCAAACAACCAGTTGTTATTATTCATGATAGTGTACTTGTCGAAGTCCTCAAACAACCAGGTGTTACTATTCATGATAGTGTACTTGCATTTAATTATAAAGATAATTTAATACCAATATCAATACAAAGTGTAATAAATTGAGTTTAAGAGGTCTTAATACAACTCGACACAATAATGATACCTTCTAAGCCATGTTCTTATTACAACAATAGATCCTATTGGGTACTCAAAACCCTCTCCATCAGTGATTGTAGTTGTCAATTTATTTTTGGCCTCAATACAATGACATAAAAAGCAATCTATTCCTTCTTTAGTGTTCTCATCTGTAAGGACTGCATATACATGACCTGCATTTAGTAGAAGGCTATAAGTTAATACCAAAAGCAACATAAAGAACTAATAAATTGACCTTAAAATCCATGTACATAAAGAGTAAAAGCATTCACAAAGCAATAAATTGAGAAATTGCCTGGTTCAACTAGGTTAGATACATGGTCAAAATCCATTAATTCTTCCATCTAATTCAGTTGTAGTGCTCTAGGAAGTTGATATGTATCTAGGGTTTGCAAAGGTCTAGAGAGAGAGACCCATATGGGTTATGTAAACCTAATGACAACATTCACACTTTCTCATAACCCGTACGAGTTATCTAAAACTAGAACTTTTGGCCTACATGGAAAGATGGAGAGAGAGGTATATTTTGATGTTTGCATAACCCGTACGCGTTATGTAAAGCTCAAAATTATAGTTTTAGTTCTATATAACCCGTACCCTATACGGGTTATGTAAAACTATATATGGTACTTTATACTTTTCAAAACCCAAGCGGATTATTTTGCACATAAAAACCCATGCGGGTTTGGGCTTGGTAAGAGGGTTGGTAAATGGCGCTAAGGGATTGCAAGCTCATTTTCCCTCAATTTTTGTCCTTTTACACATTTTTTCATCTTCCAACATGATTTCTCAACTTTGTTCGAATAAGCTTTACAAACGATCAAGTGGGTATCTCTAAAATTACCACCATCATCTCACATGTCTTCTCAGCTTCATGACCATATAAATTTTTCTATTTTTGGACAACATTAGTATAGTTAGCTTTAATTTTATTTACCAGTGTCTTGACAGTCCTCAGAGACACATGTCTACAATTTTTTAAATTACTTTTGATCTATTTGACCAAATTCAAAACAAATTACATATTATTGTTCTACACTTGATTCTCTACACTTTAAAAAAAAAATTACATTTTTTATTATTTTGATGCAAGTTATGCCCAATGTACGAACAGGTACCAGATTTTAAGGATGTAGTCACTTCAAAAAATCATAAAAAAAAATACTCAATAGAAAATTACAAAAAAATACATAACTTCTAGATCTCACTCTTATGCCCCATTTGGTTATGGGAGTTGACCTAGAGTTGTCATAAACAAATTCCAATTTTGTCAAATCTTCAGTTTAGCAGTGCAAAATGAAATTGGAAGAGGGAGATGTATATGCTTATTTTGACCCAAAATGAGCATATACATCTTCCACTTGAAAAGGTGGAATTGGAATTTGATGGCCAAATTCCCATTTTTTCAATCCCCATTTTGAAACCATTTTGGGTCTACGTGCAAACAACTTAACATTTATTAGGTTCCGTGTGCAAACAAATAAAAAAAATTCCTATCACTTTCTCTATGCTTTGGAAAGCATTTGTGTGGGCAATGAAGGTTGTGGGTTTCCTCTGTTGTTGTGTTGTGTTCGAATGGCTCGGCTATGGGTTTCCTCTATTGTTTTTTATGTTCAAATGGCTGAATTGTGGGTTTTCTTTGGTGTTGTGTTGTATTCAAATGACTCGGCTGTGGGTTTCCTCTGGTGTTGTGTTGTGTTTGAATGACTTAGTTGTGGGTTTCCTCTATTGTTGTGTTATTTTATTGAGTTGGACGGTTATGTTCTCTGTAATTTTTCCTCCATTGGGTTCTTTATCTGCTATCGTTGTTGCTATGGTTGATCTCAGACTTGGGCTTTGCAACGTAAAATTTATTTCTTTCTTTGTTAAGGTTTATGTTATGGTCAAGCTTCAAATTGGAATTTGTATATGAAAATTAGGGTTTCTGCTATAGTCGAGCTTCAACAAGGAATTAATTTATCTTCTCTAGCTTAATCACCCTCGTGTCTGTCTCTGGTAGTTTTCTTGATAAAGCCCTCAAATCTTCCCTGGCAGTAATAATTTTCTTTCCAAAATGGTGCTTGAACATCCCTACACTCAAATCACTATTAACCTTGTCAATCCCCTGTTAATAGGCTGAAGTAGAAAAATGAATGATGAGGTAATTGGTTCAAGTGAATCCCCAATCACAATTTTTAATGAATCTTATGATCCACAGACTCAAGGTCCTTACAACTTGCAGGGCACCCACAAATAATCACATATAGAGCCAATAGTGAATCTTTACAAGATTGAGCACAGAGCAACTGAAATATTCCTAGTTGACTTGCACAAATTTGTACCATAACACAACGTGAAGAAAAAGAAACAAATTGCCCGTGACTATGTTATATGTGTTGGTAAAGTAACAAAATGAATCGACCGATTGGAAGTACTCCCAACTTTATCTATCATAATTGCCTCTCTGCTTGCAAGAGTTATCAATCACTTAAACTAACATTCAGCTTCCAACTACATATATCCCTTCTAAAATTGGGATTTTTTCAAATCTAAATCATATTCCAACTGGCATGCAAAGCATAATCTTGTGAGAAAAACAATCAAAATTGTGACTCTATTCTCTCAAGAAAAAGGGTAAACTAGATCCAACACATATACTCCATAAAAGAAAAACAAGAAAGCTTTGTAATCTTAAATTAACATTGGCAGTTCTTTTCTACCATAGAAATAGCATGCACGATGAGTTCACACACTGTACCCCAAATCTGATGTTATAGGAAAACTTATTTTTATGTACTGAATAGTTATGACTATAACCCACCCTGTCAAACTTATTACCATTTTTGCAGGTCCTAAAAGATAGCTTATGAAAAGGCCAAATTCTTGTTCAACAAGTACCATCATAAAGAAAATGAAATTTAACATAGAAGAATTTTTAGTATATAACAAAGTAAATGAAACAGATGATCAATTTTGATTTATTACTCAGACATGCTCTAATACCGTAAAAACATAATATTTTCGATAGCACTAGATGCTTTATGAAAGGATACACACAAAAGAATCTATGATGTGTAAAGTAAAACATGCATTAGTTAGTCAATTTCTATATACTACTATGAAATGCTTCATTACTCTAAAATGATGACCTTCTATCCAATCCTAGTTCTATTTACCATGACCAAGAAAATCCCATCAATGATAAAACCATCCAAAAGGGATACCTAAATACTAAAATTCTGACTAAAGCTGATTCTAGTCCTTGAGGGAAAATACCAACCAGTAAACTACATAAAGATTCCACTAACTTCATTTGTACAAAACTACAGATGGAAAAAAATTCTGTAATGTAGATACTAGTAAGTTACTAGAAATGCGTAGGAAAACTATTCTAAACCAGTACAATTCCCACAACTAGCAGTGCATTCATACTGGTTACACACTGATTTAGATTAAGTATCATAAAATACATTATGCAACAAATGAACAATCGATACCCAAATCAACCCAATCCTTAAAAGGATTTATACCACTAAGAGCCAGTCACCTGATTGATCACAACCTAGGATAGAATCAGGGAACCTAAAATTGTAAAAGTAAAAATACAAGTATTGATGTATGTTTGAGAGTTGTATACATTGATAATAGTACCAATGTTGCCCGACATTGATAAAATGACCGACATTGATAATAGTACCAATGTTCAGTCAATAATAAATTCTTTTAAACTAATATATGTTTGAATATTTTATGTTCCTAATTCCCTATATATATAGAGCAATATTTTAACATATAAAAACATGTACTTATACACATGGAATTAATTTTGGACCATGTCAATTTGACCCTAACAAATCTAACTCACAAAATTCTTCAAAATTAAACTAATTCATAAAATGAAAACTACATAACGTCCTCCAAAGCTTCTTAAATACAAACAACATCCTTCTAATTTATGGATTTTGAGGTTGTAAAAATAATTTTACCATTAGTAAATATAATTTCAAAATTAAAGAGAATCTTTAATTAATAGTTGTAAGAGAATATGTCAAAAATAAAATTGTTACTTCCTCCACTATTAATATTAAATTTTATATCTCTCATGTCATAAAATTCACTAAATTTATCTTTATTCATCTTCAATTCATATATAACAATTAACACATAATTATGTTGAAGGTGTTTATTATTTGAAAGTGAAGAGTTGATTGTTTCATCCAACACCAGATACTCTTATAGAGAGAACCAAGACCATCCAAGCAATTTGAACCATCCATATGTTTTAGCCACTTTACACATCAAAAGTACTTTGTCCTCACTACAATATTTTGATTTAAATAGAATACATTTTTAGAGTTATAAATATTGAGACATTAATTAGTAGTTATTACTAAAAAATAGTGACCAAATATAAGTACCTTGAGTTGAAAGTAATACATTCACTTAATCTTTCTTCATTATCGCACATATCACTCTTACAGTAGGTTAACATCAAGTCATATTAAACTATTACTATGCTTGCATGTGTTCACAATGCACACAATAGATAATATGATTACATAGAAATCAACATGATTAATTTGACTACATAATTACATAACTGTGTGTGTGTGTGTGTGTGTGTTCATATATAAGTACCATATATATGCACATATATATGTATATAATTTTTTTATTATTAATCATGCTGAATATGATCAATAATATTTAGTTTGTTAATTATATACTTATTTGATCATACGACTAAAGTTATAATCATTAACAAGAATTTATATGTGAGTTGTTTCTAATGGCTTCCCACCACTACAATAATTTCCCCAAAATGAGAATATACATCTTCCACTTCAAAAGGTGGAATTGGAATTTCATCTCCAAATTCCCATTTTGAAACCATTTCGGGTCCGCATGCAAATAAATTTAACAATCTTCTCAATATTATAATGATTTAATTAGTCACTTGGATTGATCTCTCCATCATGGAATGGTACATACATAATATGATTACATATAAATCAACATGATTAATAAGAATTATTACATATGTATATATGTGCATATATAAGTACCATATATATGCACATATATGTATATAATTTTGTTATTATTAAACATGTTGATTATGATTAGAATTATGTAGTCTTGTTATATATATGCTTATTTGATCATACGAATGAAGCTATAATCATTAACAAGAATTTATATATGAGCCATTTCTAATTGCTGCCCACCACTATAATAATTTACCCAAAATGAGCATATACATCTTCCACTTCAAAAGGTAGAATTGGAATTTAATCTCCAAATTCCCATTTTTTAATCCCCATTTTGAAACCATTTCAGGTCCACGTGAAAAAAAATTTAACAATATTCTCAAGATTATAATGATTTAATCAGTCACACGGAATGATCTCTCCATCATAGAATGGTACATACGTAATATGATTGTTAGAATAACTGAGAAGGGGGGGGGGGGGGGGGGGGGGGGGTGAATCAGTGGCCTCAAAAATTAATCCAATAACTCAACCAAAAACTTATATCTCAAATATAATACCTTTAGTTATCTTCAGTCCTACAAGATGTATGCCTTTAAATATCTTTAACAAATATATACTGCTTGGTGAATATACTGGTTAACTATTTCTAAGCGTTACCGAATAGTAGTAATTAAACTTAGTATTTACCAACCAATCCTGTTATAGTAATGTGTGAAGAAAAAAATCAAAGAAATGAACCATATACACATTTGTCTTATTTATTTTTAAGGTGGAAACCTTCTTAAGTAAATAACCACTTCGGACCGGTAACCCAAAAATTTCACTCTTTTGAAGTGAACTTGGTGAAGAGACAACCCTGTTAAAGGTTACAAACACATTGTTAAGTGTGACCTTTTTAGAGGATTTAAAACCATTGGTTAGTCTTTTGACCTTGTTAATTCACTATGTTGTCAACAAGAAAAACCTTTTGATACTCTTCAGTATCTCAATACATTAAGGACTGTTAAATCCCACTCGGTTAAGAGATTTTCTGAATCAATGGTTAAACTGAAATAGTAAATGATCTATTCAATAATACAACTTTAATTTGTAGATTTTTAGATCTATTGTAAGTCCATAATACCTCTCTGATCAATTTTCTCTTCAATTCCTTTTCTCCCATTCTTTATTTTTTTCTGCTTGGTGAATGTTGTGTTCTCTGTTGCTTGGTGTCTACAAAATTTCTTGGCTCTACTCTTCAGTCTGTATGATCATATCTACATGAATACTTATATCTTCACCAGAATTATATTCAACATTCCTCTTTTCATAATGAATTCCTTGTCTCTTTATATAGACATGATTTCACCATTTCAATCTCCTTGTCTTTCTTTTTCTTGATGTAGATTGCTTCTTGATCTGCAAATCTCACCATGCATTTCTTTAATCTTTAAAGATTTTCTTTAGTTTTATTTCATAGATTTCTCTTTGACAACTGTGAATAAAACTAGCTTTAAATCCTTATCTTATCTTTAGCTCAACTGGTCAATGAAAATAAATCAATCAATTAGTTAACTCTAAATATAGCTCTACCAGCTAAGTAGTTTTGTCTTTTCCTAACTCCAGTTGATTTTGGTCATCAACTCTTAGTTTTCTCACTAAAAATTGCTTGGGTATCACTGATCTTGGGTACCACTATGTCTCTCAGGTAACACTATCTTTTGGTGTTGTCTATCCATCGGGAAACACTATGATCTGCTTGGGGTTCACTATTTCTCAGGTAACCCTGTCACTCGGTGTATACCTTTACCGATAACAAAAAATTTATCTCTTTAGATCTTCAAGTGTTGTCACAATATGTGTATGAGTAATCATAACATATTAGGTTGACATCAATGACAATATAATACATTAACTAATTAAATGTCTTGCATTTACTTTATGCAGCTCGGTGATCATCAAATTTTTCATCTTCAAACATTCAATCAGTTATAGTTCATCAATATCTCCCTTTGGCATTGATGGCAACATATTATCAACTCAATATGAAATATTCCATAACATACCAAACTTATTGTTCTATAACCAATTCAAATATCTAACTCTCGGTAAGTTCTTCTAGCTTAGATTTGATTCTTACATAGTGCTTTTCTTTCTTCATTTCCTTCAATGAATAGATGTACCAACTTCTGATTTTGTCTCTCCCTTTGTTGTAGAACATTTTCTCCCTTTTCTGGATAGATATGCAGTGTTAACTTTTCTCCAATTCTCTCCCTTGGATGGATGGTTTAATTCATCAAATCTTTCTCGCCCTTTGATTGTTCCTCTCCCTGATGGATAGTTACCTTTTCTCCCTTTGGGTGTACTTTACCTTGATGGATATTTCATTGAATCTCTCTCCCTTTGATAACAATGCCAAAAAAAATATATCATTGAATATCTTGTGTCCATTAGCAATATATCTCTGTAGTAGCCAATAATATCTTTGGTGTTTGGTGCAGATAGTACCTTCATGTATTGGTGTGACATTGAAGTCCATTCTTAGCTTGCATCAACATGATTGATCTTCTGATGATGTGTAGGATGATGCAACATCCAAGTCAGCTTAGTGACTAGTAGACAAGGGTCAAATCCCTAGTCTCTTCCTCAGGTACTCAAATGTATCTTTTCACAATGGCTTTGTGAATATGTCTTCTAATTGTTCTTTGGATTGTACATATTTCAATATCACCTCTTTTTCTTGTACTTGTTCCCTTAAGTAATGATACTTAATAGCTATGTGCTTTGTTTTACCATGAATCACAAGGTTCTTTGATATGTTTATAGCACTTGTATTATAACAATAGATAATCACTGGGTCAAGAATTTCCATATTCATATCTTTTAGTAATTTCTTGATCCATGCAATGTTAGAGAAATTTATAGCAGCGGCCACATATTTTGCTTCTGCAATTGATTAAGATATACATCTTTTTTTTTAATTATCCATGTGACAAGTTTGTCACCCATAAAGAATGCTCCTCCTGTTGTTCTCTTTCTATAATCTATGTTTCCATCCCAATCAACATCGGTATAGACTTGTAGATCAAATTTGCCTTCTTTATTATACCATAAACCATAGTCTTTGGTATTCTTTAGATATCTTAGAATTATTTTAATAGTAGTCATGTGTGATTCCTTGGGATTAGTAGAGAATCTTGCAACTATACCAACTGCATGTGATATATTTGGTCTAGTGTGTACAACATATATTAGCTTTCCAATCATAGATCTATATAAGTTATGATCTACCTCATTTGTCTTGTCTTCCTTTGCTAATTTGCATCTGGTTGCCATAGGTGTTCCAACTGGTTTGGAGTCCTCGATTTTGAATATCTCTAGAACTTCTTTGATGTATTTGGATTGTGTGATGTAGATGTCTGCATCCTGTTGTGGAATCTGTAGACCAGTAAAAAATTTGATCTCTCCAAACATTGACATCTCAAATTCTTTTCTCATTTCATCAGCAAATGATTTTCATAACATATCATTACCTCCAAATATGATATCATCAACAAATATCTCAGCAATCAGAATATTATCATTAGTATCTCCTTTCAAATATAGATTATTGTTATCACTTGTTCTGATAAATCCAATACTAGTGAGATAAGAGTGAATTCTTTCATACCATGCTCTCGGTGCTTGTTTTAATCCATACAAGGCTTTGTGTAGTCTACAAACCATGTTCCTCTTGTTAGGATCAACAAATCCTTCAGGTTGTTCAATGTATACCTCCTCTTCTAGTTTTCCATTTAGAAATGTAGATTTAACATCCATTTGGTATACTTTGAATCCTTTGAAAATAGCATAAGCAAGTAGAATTCTTACTACTAGTCTAGAAATGGGTACAAAGGTTTCTCCATATTCAATACCTTCTTCTTGTACATGCCCTTTGCATACCAGTCTTTCTTTGTTCCTTGTGACTTCTCCATTCTCATTCAGGTTGTTTCCGAATATCCATTTGGTACCAATGACATTTTTGTCACTCGGTCTAGGTAGTAATGTCCATGTTTTATTCTTCTCAATCTGTTCAATCTCTTCATTCATTTCACTAACCCATTCCTGATTCTCAAGTGCAGTATTAACATATTTAGGCTCAAAATCACAAATCAAACATTGAGTGTTAAGTGACTTACTTCTTGTTCTCATTCTCGCTCTTTTGTCTCCAATGATCTGGTCCTGTGGGTGGTGTCTTCTGACATACTTAGAAAGTATGGGTTCAAGTGTTGGTTCTTCATCTTGATCATCATTTTGACCTTTATTTTGATCTTCATCACTCGGTTCAGCATTGTGAGCATTTTCCTGATTTTTTGGTGTTTGCGGCCTGATGCTCGGTTGCATTGTTCTATTGCTCAGTAGCAATACACTATTTCTTGAGTAGAGTGTTAAGTTCTTCAATGTAGAAAAATTTGTTGTAGTCTTCTGGTTCCTTTCTTCTTTCCTCATCATTTTTCTCAGCAAATTCATCCACTTTAACATTTGCACTTTCAATGATTTTGTTAGAGGATTTGTTAAGACATTTATAAGCTTTTCTTTTGGTAGAATATCCTAGAAATATTCCTTCATCACTTTTAGAGTCAAGTTTCCCATTTCTATCATCTTTTAATATATAACATTGACTTCCAAAAATTCTAAAGTAACTCACATTTGGTGTGTATCCATACCATAGCTCATAAGGTGTCTTTCTTTAATTGATCTTGGTTCAGTGTATAGACAACAGTACTAACAACTTCTCTCCAGAATGTTTGTGTGATGCCTTTCTCAATCATCAATGTTCTGGCACAATCAACAATTGATCTATTTCTCCTTTTAGCAATCTCATTTTGCTGTGGTTTTCTCAGTGCAGAAACCTATCTTGTAATTCCATGCTCATTACAAAAGTTAGTGAATTCGTCAGAAATAAATTCTCCTCTATCTGATCATAGACATTTCATTTCTTTTCCACTTTTCTTTTCAATTGTAGCTTTATACCATTTGAACATCTTAAATGCTTCATATTTCTCTTTTAAGAACATAACAATCATCATCCTAGAATAATCATCAACAAATAGAATGAAGTATCTATCACCATAATAGCTCTTTGTTCTCATTGGTCCACATAAGTCAGTATGGACTAACTCTAGAATAGCATTAGATGTATAGATTTTTCTCTTGAAATTAGACTTTGTCATTTTTCCTTTTTGACGGTTCTTGCACATGACATGGTCAGGTTTTGACATACTTGGTAAGCCTCTTACTTTTCTTTTCTTTCTTATCCTAACCATATTGTCAAAATTCACATGACATAACCTTTTATGCCACAACCAAATGTCTTCATTTATAGCCAATAAATAAGTAGTTTCAATATTATCAAGATAGAATAGGTTACCTTATGTTTGTTCACCAGTACTGATCAACCTTCCTGTTCCATTATAGATATTTGCCTTTTTGTTCTCAAATGCAACTCGGTGTCCTATGTTATTCAGTTGTGAAACACTCAATAGATTATAGTTAAGTCCTTTCACCCAATATGCATTTTCACATTTGATCAGATTATTCAACATGATGGTTCCTTTTCTTTCAAATGGAAAAGGTGAATCATTACCCATCCTAACTGATCCACCATTATAGTATTCAAAAGTTTCAAAATTTTCTTTATCTCCATTCAGGTGGTTAATACAACCACTATCAATAATCTAGACATCATTTTTTCTAACTTTAGATATGAGTGCAATTTCAACATACCTTTCTTCTTCGTCTGAATCATCCTTCATAGCAACAAATACTACCTCCACATCTTCATCAGACTCGGTGTCAGTATTTTTAGCTTTGTTCTCAACGAGGTAACAATCCTTCTTTCCTTTGTCCTTGTAGTCTCGATTATCTCTTCTGTTAGAGTGCCGATTGCTTCTATAGTCTCAGACATCACTTCTATCAAACTTCTTTTCATAAGATCTGTCATTGTTTCTTTCATCCTTTCTCTTGTTAGGGCATCTCGCAACAAAGAGTCCAATTTCTTTGCAATTAAAACATACCAATGGTAATTTACCTTTGTATCTACCTTTTCCCCTTTGCAATCTTCTAGCCATTAGTGCTTCAATTTCATTAATATCTTGTTCATCACTATCACTTTCACTATCATTTCTCATAGTGTGTTTGTGACTAGATTTGCTTATTTTCAGAGAAGATCTAAATGAAGACTCAATCGTTGGTAAGACACTATTGCCATAGTTATTCATCTCAAATGAAATAATTCTACCAATCAAACTATCAAGAGTAACATTTTTATTTGCTACTACTCTCATTTCTTAAATTGAAGATACTCTAATAGCATAAACAGGTAGTAAGGTTCTCAGAATTTTACTTACTATTGTTTCTTCTTCAAGTCCTACTCCTTGAATAGCATTAACAACCTCTTTGATTCTGCTGTTGTACTGAGTGATGTGCTCTCCTTCTTTCATTCTTATATCATCAAACTTTCCTCTTAGACTTTCAACTTTAGCTCTCAATACATTTGTATCTCCTCCATGTACTAGCTTGAGTTTGTCCCACATTTTCTTTACAGTGGTGCATGATTTGACATTTTCAAATTGAGCATCGAAGAATGAATAAGAAAGTTCTATCATCATAGAATTGTGTTCATGTTTCTCTCTCATTTGATCAATAGTCGGAGGTCTAGTAGGTAAAACAAATTTAGTATCCAAGTACTGTGTGTCATCATTTCCAATACCTGATAGATGGAGTCTTGTCCTAATTTTCCACGATGCAAAGTTGTCTTTGTTCAACTTAGGCACATCCCTTTTACTCATCTTGTGATCTTTAGGTTGAGTCTTGAAACTCTCTTCCAAGCACCAAAGCTCTAATATCAATTGTTAGAATAACTAAGAGGGGGGTGAATCAATGGCCCCAAAAATTAATCTAATAACTCAACCAAACATTTATATATTAAATATAATACCTTCAGTTATCTTCAGTACTACAAATATATACTTCTCAGTGAATATATTGGTTAACTATTTCTAAGTTTTACTGAATAAAAGTAATTAAACTTTGTGTTTACCGACCAATCATGTTTTAGTAATGTGTAAAGAAAAACATCAGAGAAATGAACCATACAAACATTTGACACATGGATTTTTAACGTGGAAACCCTGTTAAGGGAAAAACCACTTGGGACCGGTAACCCAAAATTTTCACTCTTCTGAAATGAGCTCCTGTTAAAGGTTACAAACATGTAATACCCACCTCTTAGTTTTCTTTTTAGTTTTCAAATGTTGAACTCTTTTAGGCATTTTTACGTATGTGTGGTTATTCCAAGTTAATCTTGATGATGATTATGTAATGCATTATGTTATTTTATTGATCCATTATTATATTTTATATCTTCTATGCACCTATGATTTAGGGTTACTTTATTATGCTTATGTATATGTTAGGATTTCATTTCGATTATGGTTTTCTGACAATACTGATCCTAGATTTGTATGCACACGGATCATTGTATGTTTTTCATTACTATTTGATGTCCTTGGTATGGTATGGGATAGAGTCGTAGTTACTTGCTTCGGCGAGATCCACATGATAACCTAGTCTCAACCATTGTTTGTTATATTATATATGCATGTATGTTCATCTTTGTGATGACAAGTTTGCAAGTACCGGGCTTTGTTTTCCCTACATTAGTAGGAGTGAGCGTGCCCTATCACAATAATCTCAATGGTAAGAGAGGGGAGATAGTATTCAACTCCAAAACCATAACCTAGCCTAATCATCCTAATGTTGGATGAGTTTCAGTTTGACTACCCTATCCGGATTTGTCTAGTTAATAGGAATTCGAATATCCCTTCCTTGAGTATGCCCACCTCTTAGTTTTCTTTTTAGTTTTCAGATGTCGAACTCTTTTAGGTATTTTTATGTATGTGTGGTTATTTTAGTTAATATTGATGATGATAATGTAATACATTATGTTATGTTATTGATCTATTATTATATGTTATATCTTCTGTGCACCTATGATTTATGTTTACTTTATGATGCTTATGTATATGTTAGGATTTCATTTCGATTATGGTTTTCTGACAATACTGACCCTAGATTTGTATGCACATGGATCATTGTATGTTTTTCATTACATTTTGATGTTCTCGGTATGGTATGGGATAGAATCGTAGTTACTTTCTTCGACAAGATCCACATGATAACCTAGTCTCAAATATTATTTTCTATATTATATATGCATGTATGTTCATCTTTGTGATGATAGGTTTGCAGGTATCAGGCCACGTCTTCCCTGAATTGGTAGGAGTGAGCGTGCCCTATCGCAATATTATTAATGGTAAGAGAAGGGAGATAGTATTTAGGTCCAAAACCCTAACCTAGCCTAATCCTCCCAATGTTTGATGAGTTTCAGTTTGACTACCCTATCCGGATTTGTCCAGTTAACAAGAATTTGAATATCCCTTCCTTGAATATAGCTTCTGAGCCTACAGTCAGGAGTGTTGGTATGTCTCACGGAGTGTATGCAACGTTTGACCACCCTCCACCTGTGTATCATGCTTCTGTGAGTGGGGTTGTGAGTAGAGGTCCAGCAGCTAGTTTTCAGATTCCTACAGTGGGGAATGATCCTCAATGTTTGAATTAGAGACCTGGGAAGGGTCCTATGAGACCCACACTTTGAGTCTTCTAGAACTTGGTTGGATGTTTTGTGATGAGAGATTGATATCTCTATATTTGTTTTAGGCTTCCAGGAGTAAGCCTAGTTTTAGGGGAGGAAGATGTGATACCCACCTCTTAGTTTTCTTTTTAGTTTTTAGATGCCGAACTCTTTTAGGTATTTTTATGTATGTGTGGTTATTTCAGATAATCTTGATGATGATTATGTAATACATTATGTAATATTATTGATCCATTATTATATGTTATATCTTCTATGCACCTATGATTTAGGGTTACTTTATGATGCTTATGTATATGTTAGGATTTCATTTCATTTATGGTTTTATGACGATACTGACCCTAGATTTGTATGCACATGGATCATTGTATGTTTTTCATTACATTTTGATGTGCTTGGTATGGTATGGGATAGAGTCATTTTTACTTGCTTCGGTGAGATCCACATGATAACCTAGTCTCAACCATCATTTTCTATATTATATATGCATGTCTGTTCGTCTTTGTGATGACAGGTTTGCAGGTATCGGGCTACGTCTTCCCTAAATTGGCAGGAGTGAGTGTGCCCTATCACAATAATCTCAATGGTAAGAGAAGGGAGATAGTATTTAGGTCCAAAACCCTAACCTAGCCTAATAATACTAATGTTTGATGAGTTTCAGTTTGACTACCCTATCTGGATTCGTCTAGTTAACAGAAATTCAAATATCCCTTCCTTCATTTGTGTATCGTCGGGATTAGATGACCATCAGGATATAAACCAGAGGTCTTGGGGGTTTTGGTTTCTTTATGACGTCTTGTGTGATGCCAGTTCATGTTTTTGTGATGATGTCATAGTCCTAATTTCTTATTCCGCAACCTAAATAATTTATGTTGTTCTTTATGGTCTTATGAGGGTATTGTTACTGTTGTGGTTATTTGAGAACCTATGAGCTCTTGTATGAGAAGGATGCAATTTGAGAGTTATGTATTACCTTAATGATTTTTGGAGCCTAGGTAGGTTAACTAAGTGTATAATGGGGAAGTGGCTTGCAATGGGGGTCTAGGACTCTAAGTGGTTACTAGGTAAACCCATTGGTAGGTTCCTTAAAAAGTGATAATGTGAGACATTAAAGGGGTTTAAAATGAACTAAGAAGATGTCTGAGTCTCTACCCATTCCTTGAATCTTGTTGTATGATAGGATTGGAGTTGGGATCGTTGTCTTCATGAAAGGATTATTGAGCCATATAGTGTCATTCAGAGGCTAGGGTCAAGAGGTACTACTAGGGTTACCTTCAAGGTTAGGCTTATGTGATGACACTTCCCTATATACAACTTAGGTTATCCTACGTGTGTCAGTTACCTCTGGTATTGTGTAGAATTCTTTATTGAGGATTAGAAAGCTTCTAGGATCTTCCTATGCATTTATTATTGGAGTCTTGTATACCTTTGTTGATTTCTTCATTGTGGTATACTATATTTGGGCATGTTACTATCTCCTCAGCATGGTGGGAGTGGACCTTTGGTTCAGTGCTGTCGAGTGGTAGTGATTCTTATTACCATTGAGATATGACGGTTCATCTTTGTGCTTGGATGATCCTTGTTGCAGTTTCATGTTCTTAGTCTTCTAGAGACTTGTTTTATTTTATGAGTTGTGTACTTATACCATATGTATATTGGTTGACATCCTTTCAAAGGATGTATTGTATTATTTTATTTTATTGCATACCCTGCGACATGTGCAGTGGATGCTAATTCATGTATGTATACCTTGGGTATCAGACGTATATGTGATCTTATCACATGAGATGTATATACTAGATTTAGTTGTTATATCTTTATGTTGGTCCTTTATATTATTAGTCGTAGATTATTATGCTTAAGTAATTCTACGTCAAGGAACCCTCGAGGATTGTTATCTATGTATGAGTTGTACTTTTGTGTATGTCATGTACTTCATTGTATTGCATCCACATTGTTATCATTATTGTTTGTAAAAACTTAAGAAAAAAAATATCATGTTAATTTAGTGTCATGTTTAGGGATAGTTCTCCTGGGTTCCCTGGCGAGGCATTACACTTGGTATCAGAGCCCACATTTCTACACTGGGAGCTCTGGGAAATTTGTACGCCCATTAGTTGTCTTTTGATTTTAAAAATTGAAACAAACATAGACATAAAAATCTGATGTATTTAAAACCATTTCTTTGTGATTATTTTTTTCTTTTGATGTTTTTGGTTTTGGTTCCGAGTTGTGGTTTGGTTCTCTAGTTGATTCAGGAATTATGCTTGGGACTAGATTTTCTAGAGGTCATGGTAGAGGCCAAGATGGTGGTCATGGAAGGGATAGGAATCACAGTCCTTCCATGAGTGTTCATCAAGATAACAGAGATGAGAAGAGGGATGAGCGTCGGGCTGAGTTTGGAGACCAAGACCTTAGACAGTTGTTGCAGGAATTACTCAATCGCCTTCCTAAGTAAGGGTAGAGTGGAGAGGGTGAGATCTAGAAGCCCTCCAAGGAGAACTGTTACAATGGATCTTGATGTGGTTGAGGAAACCACATGAGGGATCTCATGAGGGTGCCACCTACTCTCTTTAATGGGAAAGGATCAGGATCAGAAGTTGAGACATGGATTATTGCTTTAGAAAGGATCTTTGCCATGCATCCTTTTAGTAGCAATACTAAAGTGAGATATGTCGTGATGCAACTTTCTAAATTTGTGGCTATATGGTGGAAGATGGAAGAGGAGAAGTTAGGTCTCGATATGGATACAGTGACTTGGGAATTATTTCTTGAGCACTTTCAAGAGCGCTTCCTCTCTAATTAGTGGAGGCAACAACGGGTAGATGAGTTCCATAACTTGAGGCAGTTGACACTGTCAGTGGTAGAGTATGAGCATCGGTTCTTTGAGCTCAAGCAGTACACAGGTTATGGTTATGATTCCGCCCTGATGATTCTAAATTTTGTTAGGGTCCTCAATGAATGCATCATTGGGGAAGTTAGACTCTTTGAGCCTACAAACCTCAGGGAAGTGGTCATTAAAGCTACGCTTGCAGAGGTGAATCTAGCTTTGGGCCATGGTAGTCAGTTGGGTGTGTAGCCTAGTGTACCTACTTATGTTGTCAGAGGTAATCATTCTCAGGGAGCTAGAAATTATAGAAGTCCTTCTACCATTCCAAATGGTAATTAGTGAAAACAACAAGGAGGAAAAAATCCTTCTACTTTTAGTGGGCCTCAGATTAGGAACTTCTGTGATATTCAGCACAGCAAGCACAATCGAACAGTTTAGCCAGCACATAGTGTGCATCAGGATGTCAGTAGGGCCAGTGTTCAGTAGTCTAGAGCACCTTCAGTTAGAGAAGGTGGTAGCAGAGGAGCTTTCTTTACATGTGGGGAGTTTGGTCATTTTTCTGTCAATTATTCTCAACATGCACCGCAGTCCTTAAGACAGACACCGGTAGCTTCTGAACCTACAGTCGGGAGTGTTGGTATGTCTCATGGAGCATATACAACATTTGATCATCCTCCACCTATGTATCATGCTCTTGTGAGTGGGGCTGTGAGTAGAGGTCCAACATCTAGTTTTTAGATTCCTATAGTGGGGAATGATCCTCAGTGTTTGAATCAGAGACCTGGGAAGGGTCCTATGGGACCCACAATTTGAGCCTTCTAGAACTTGGTTAGATGTTTTGTGATGAGGGAGTGATATCTCTATATTTGTTTTAGGCTTCTAGGAGTAAGCCTAGTTTTAGGGAAGGAGGATGTAATACCCACCTCTTAGTTTGCTTTTTAATTTTCTGATACCGAACTCTTTTAGGCATTTTTATGTATGTGTGGTTATTTCAGTTAATCTTGATGATGATTATATAATACATTATGTTATGTTATTGATCCATTATTATATGTTATATCTTCTGTGCACCTATGATTTAGGGTTACTTTATGGTGCTTATATATATGTTAGGATTTCATTTTGATTATGGTTTTCTGACAATACTAACCCTAGATTTGTATGCACATGGATCATTGTATGTTTTTCATTACATTTTGAGTTGCTTGGTATGGTATGGGACAAAGTAGTATTTACTTGCTTCAGCGAGATCCACACAATAACCTAGTGTCAACCATTATTTTCTATATTATATATGCATGTATGTTCATCTTTGTAATGACAAGTTTGCAGGTACTGGGCTATGTCTTCCCTGAATTGGCAGGAGTGAGTGTGCCCTATCACAATAATCTCAATGGTAAGAGAAGGGAGATAGTATTTAGGTCCAAAATCGTAACCTATCCTAATCATCCTAATGTTAGATGAGTTTCAGTTTGACTACCCTATCTGGATTTATCTATTTGATAGGAATTCAAATATCCCTTCCTTGAGTATGCTTGTTTTGCTTGTGTTTGTTTTCAGGTGATTTATTGAGTTATTAAGTGATTTTCTATGTTTTATGATTTAATGGATTATAGTTGAATTAAATATTTAATTATATCCTAAGTTTATTTGAGATAATTAATTAAATTTAAATATTTGAATATTTTGATTTAATTAAGTATTTAATTAAAAATTAAAATAAATATGCTTTTATGTTTAATTAAATGATTAAATATTTAGTTCCATGTATTATTGTGATATAAATATTTAATTTATTTAATTTAATATTTTATTAATTACATGTGCATGAATGTGTTGAAAAAGTATTTTCAAATTAAAAGATCTCAACTAGATAATAGGAGTTAAAGTTGAGTTGTGGCATAAAAGATATTTTTAATTATTTAATTATGAATTTCTTTCAATTTCAAGTTGAGTTTTTTTAGGGATTGACTTGGGAGTTATCATCAGGGTTTGCATAATTAGGGAAAGTTGATCCTCTTTAGGGGGATTCTTCTCTCATTTGAACATAACAGATTTTTGGAGTATTTTTGGAGAGCTCTATGTGTTCTTAGCTTTTGGAGGAGTTGAGGATTTTTGTGGTTGCATGTTGGATTAAAGTTTGTGTGAATTCGTGTTTGGGTGTGTGTTTGGGGGATTCAAGGTTCAATCTTCTTCAAAGGGCCTAAATTCTTTATGTTCTTGCATTGGATCTAAGGTAGGGTTTTGACCCTTTATTGGTTTCAAATCTTACAAAAATTTTGTCTTCTTCGTGCTTGATTGAATTTGAGTTCCTTAATTAGGAGTTATTGAATTTCTTGTTTAAATGAGTGTTCTTGAAACCCTAGTTTTTGTATTATTTTAGAAAATATTTTTTTAGCATAGTATTGTTATGCTGGCCAAATTTTGTGGAAAAATACCTTATAAAACTCCTAGAAAATGAAATATTAACTATCCTATAGTTAGAACTATAGTAGAGAGAAAAATAATTTTCTTGAATAATTAAATCCTTTTGGAAAAATCAATTTGTTAAAAAATATACCTTGCTGGAAAAAAAATACAGAGGTGAAAAATTACACCAGTCAATTAAAAAAAATAGAAAAGACGAAAGAAGAATAAAGACAAAAATAAATAAAATATTTCTATTTTTGGAAATGTTTTAAATAAAATATATATATATATATATATACTTTAAAAAAAAAATGAAAAGGTTTTTAACAATTTTTTTTTTTAAAAAAAAAATTGTATTTTATGGCTAGTGGCGGGGGCCACAACCTCCCAAGCCACCACCACGAGGGTCCCGAGGCTACCACCCTGCGGGCCCTGTGGAGAAGTATCACAGGTCGCAGGGGTTAGCCCTTGGGGCTGCGGACCCGTGGTCCCTGTTAGCTATTTTTCCCTGACCTTGTCAAAGAAAAGGCTAATTAACGAGGATCAAACAAATCCTCCTACACTTCGAGCTCAAAGGCTCAGGTGGGTGTACCTGTTGGATTCACTTCTTTCAGTGAATTAGGGGATGGATTCCTGCCCATCACACTTGATATAATAATCATTCACA
>MU226260.1:36022-49532 GCA_018584345.1 Thuja plicata | reverse complement strand
GAATTCAAGAATAAGGTTGTACCTAAATATGTGAAACACTCCCAAAATGCTAGATGGCTTGATGGACAATTTCGCATATGCAAGAATACATTTCCAATTGGTAGTATACTTTCAGTTGTTGACTTTGAAGAGAACTACACACTTGCACCACAAGATGAGATCCAACCACAATATTATAATTCAGTGTAAGTAACAATGTTTGTTCATATTGTCTATAGGCATGCACCTAATAGTACAGAAGATGATCAAAAATGTTTGAAAGAGTATCATTTCTATATGAGTGATAATAAATTGCGTTCATCAGAGTTTGTCCAGTATTGCTTTAAGATATTTTATGAGAATTTAAGGGAGAGAGAAATTCATATAACACAACATCTAATATGGTCAGATAATTGCACAGGGAAATTTAAGAATGCTAGAATGTTTTATTGGTTGAGTACGGGGTGATCCCACAATAGTGTGTCCCACTTTTTGGCCAACTTTGACACAAAGATCAACATTTTGAGAAAAAACTTCATTTTCGAACACCTATTGCCGCAAAACTATAAGGAATTTAAAGATTATATAAACTAGGGTCTTTTAGAATTTTCTTTCTAGTTTCTAAATATATATATATTTTTTTAAATAAAAAATTCATAAAAATTCATTTTTCCTTCTCCTTCGAAAAGTGGTTTGTGTGAAAAAACTATGATTTTAATAAGTGACTTTCACTTGGATCAACATAAATTTTTTTTAAAATATGATAACGATGTAATTATTTTGAAATTATATTTGTGACTTCAATATCTAGAGGATGTAATTGGTTTCATTCATTTTGGGCCAATATTTCATAGTTTATTAAGTTTTAAAGTGACAGTAACTGTAATTTAGACATAAGGTCACTTTGATCACTGTAACTTGAAATGTATGTATTGAAATTTAATTTTTTTTATATAGAAAGGTAACACAAATACGCTTTTCCTACATATTTTTCATAATTTTTTTTTGTAATTTACTATTTTTCCCAATGCCTTGAAGAGACAGGTTGTTGAATCACCAAACAACCTATGTTTAGTTAAAGTAATATTTGAAAGTGATAACGAACTCAATATGTATTAAAACTATATTCATTAGAAAGCTTGTTCTGAATTGCATCATTTGACATCATGTTTTTGAGAAAAACATTTGATTTTCTCCTTGTCCCAGGCCTTGAAAGACCAATTTTTAGGACTTGTTTTTTTTCAAACAAGAAATTTTCATTTTAGGGGTCTTCGAGCGAAGACCCCCTTCGCGCAAAGGGGTCTAAGGGGATTCATGTGAAGACCCTTTGATGTGGAAATAAGTCTTAGTGTTGCTACATAACCAACTTGGCTCTGCTCTGAGATCTTTTTCCTAGATCTCTTAGGGTGTTCACAACCCTAAACTGAGGTAATTCACTCTCAACTTTACCTCCTCTTCAAGCCTCAGTCCCCATCAACATGCTATTCAACTTCTCCTCACTGAACCTACACAAATAGATTCATTCAAATAATGTTTTCAGGACATTGTTCTCATTCTCTTCCCTAGTCGAACTATCACTGAGCTCGCCTAGGGTAAGATCTCCAGACTTGTTGTTGTTGCTTCTCCTACATAAAACAAAAAGGAAACTATGTACAAGGGCTCCTCTGGAGTTCCATCCTAACACATGACTCTCACCATGAATTCAGGAATCTTGAGGGGCCATTACTGCTTACAACCCAGAATGGGCGAAGAACTAACAACTTACAAAATATAAAATAAAGTAATTAATCTACTTGCATACAAAAGGAACCACAAAGAAACTTGATATCCACTAAACACACAGTCTACAACTTCTCATTACTGGGAGCAAAACAAAATAGTGCAATAATCTATAAATTTCTAACTTTCCTATAGCTTCTCTTCTTCTACAATCTCTTCTCTCTCTAAATATCCAAAATGAAGTCTTGGGATGTTATTAATAACCATCCACTCATAGGAAACAACCCTAACGGTCCACTCATTTGCAAGAATCTCTTCAAGAATCATTACACTAACCATACTGTCCATAAAAGACAAGATTCACTTTTCACAGGCAGTTACGACTAAATATTGCCAAGCAATAGTAAAGCAAATCGAGCTCCAGTGTTGGCCGAGCTACTAGGCACAAATCTAGGCCGAGCTGCTCAGCACAAATGTAGGCCGAGCTGCCAGGCACAAATGTAGGATAAGTGCCAGTGATACCAAATATCTTATCCAAGGTTCCCGATGCCTTGGTTGGATTTCCATAGGCTTACAAACTACCTCACACACACACCACAAAAGAAACCAACTAATCAACCTATCTAGATATGGATTGACCTAGTCATATCCATCTCAGGGAAAAACAAATGACCTTCTAAGGTGCACACAAACTCTCCTGACTTGGCTAGAGTCAGCACATGCCAGCAATAAGGAGCTAGGGGTTTGAGCTAGGTGTGCTCCTACACCATACTCCCCTAGACAAAAGAAAGGTTAATCCATCCTTGGATTGAGCATGTTTAGATCAATGCCCAACCTCTTGAATTTTGTTTCTCTGATCCACGTAGAATTAGCATCTTCTTTTTCATGCCATTTGACAAGGTGCTCCATATATTCTCTGTTCCTAGTCTTCTTGTAGACCCTTGAGTCTAGTATCTTTTCAGCTGTCATAAATGGAGTAGGGCTTAATTTCAAATCTTTTACCTCTTGTATTACCTCTTGAAGGTTCTGATCAGTATCTTGAATTGGTCCTTTGTATGCTATCAATTCTGTAATGTTAAAAACCAGTGACAACCCAATGTCTTTAGGAAGCTCCACCTTGAATGCATTGTTTCCATACTTTTCAAGTATCTTACACAGACCTAGCCTCTTCATATGTAGCCTGTGAGGAACACCTTTTTTTAGCCTATGTTTTTTCAAGTGTACCATCACAAAGTCTCCAATCTGAAACTGAACATCCATCTTTGTTGCATCCACCTTTTGCTTTACCTTTTCAGCATTTTCAATCAAGTTATTTCTCACACTTTCATGGACTTCTCTCATTGAATGAGAAAAGTCCTGGCATATCCACTACCCTGCATTCCTTCCTTCAATTCTCTAAGTTCAAAAATCCCTCTTGGGTGAAAGCCATAAACTACTTCAAAAGGACTCTTACCAGTTGATCGGTTCACTGTATCATTGTATGCATATTCAGCTTGTCCAATGAGTTGGTCCCATGCTTGACCATACTCCTTTGTGAGGCATCTTAGAAAGTTACCAAGACTCCTATTTACCATATATATTTGGCCATCTGTCTGTGGATGATATGCAAAACAAAAAGACAAGTTAGTGCCAAGCTTTTGCCATAAGGTCTTCCAAAAATGGCTCATGAATTTGGTGTCCCTGTCTAAAACAATACTAAGTGGGAGTCCATGTATCCTCACCACTCCACTGAAAAACAACTGAGTAATGTTACAAGCATCATGAATGGTCTTGCAAGGTATGAAATGAGCCATCTTGCTAAATCTGTCCACAACAACATAAATGTTGTCATATCCCTGCCTTGTTCTTGGAAAACCAACTACAAAATCCATGTTTATGCATTCCCATGGTATGGTTTGGATTGGAAGTTTCTGATAAAGATATGCATTAGAAGATGTGCCCTTTTCTTTTTGACACACTACACAACTCTCAACATATTGTCTAACATCTCTATTCATTCTAGGCCAAAAATAGAACCTAGTGACTAGCTCTTGAGTCTTACTGACTCCAAAATGACCACTAAGTGCTCCATTATATTTTTCTTAAATAAAATTCTCTCTCATAGATCCTTTAGGAACACAAAGTTGACTTCATTTAAACAATAACTCATTTTGCAAGGTATATTCAGAAAACTCACCATGAAAGTTGTTTTTAAACTCCTTGCATACCTTGTAGATTTGGGCAAAATCTTTATCTTCAACATATAGGTCTTTAAAGCTATCAATACCTATGCTTTGTAGCTGAACTTCTTGGACTATAAGAAGCCTTTTTCTCAATGCATCAGCAACCTTGTTCTGTACTCCCTTTTTTATGCTTGATATTGAAAGTGTAGGCTTGTAGATACTCCACCCACTTCATGTGTTTGCTACTGAGCTTGTCTTGAGAGTTAAGGAAGCTGAGAGCTTGGATATTAGTATATACTATGAACTCCTTTGGTAGCAAGTAGTGCCTTCACTTCTTGAGTGCTTGGACTAGAGCATACAACTCTAAGTCATAAGAAGAGTACTTCTTCTTTGCATCATTTATCTTCTCACTATGGAAAGCTACTGGTCTTCCTTCTTGACTTATAACAGCCCCAATGGCCACATTGCTTGCATTACATTCTACTATAAAAATCTTATCAAAGCTTGGAAGAACTAGAGTAGGCAACTCTTCTATCTTCTCCTTGAGTGTTTCAAACCCTTTGTCAGCTTGTGGTGTCCATTGAAACTTTCTCTTCATTCCACCTTTGATGGTGTCTAACATAGGTGTACAAATCCCACTGAAATGTCTAATGAGCTTTCTTTAATACCGAGATAAACCATGAAAACTTCTCACCTCAGTTGCAGCCTTGGGAGTAGGCCAACTTAGAATGGCATCCACCTTTTCTTGGTCCATTTTGAGGTTACCCTGTGACAAAACAAAATCAAGATATACAAGCTCCTTCTTCATGAAGTCACACTTCTCCAAATTGATCATTAGCTTTTCATCATGCAATTTATTGAAAACAATTTTCAAATGCCTAATATGCTCCTCCTTAGTTCTATTGAAAACTAAAATATCATCTAGGTAGACAACAACAAATTTACCAATGCATTCTACCAATACCTCATTCATAAGCCTCATAAAAGTTGAGGGAGAATTAGACAAACCAAATGGCATTACAAGCCATTCATAAAAACCTTCTGTAGTTTTGAAGGTTGTCTTCCATTCATCTCCTTTGTTTATCCTATTTTGGTAGTAGCCACTCTTAAGATCAATCTTTCTGAAGTACTTTGCCCCCCCTAAATAGTCCATTAGGTCTTCAATTATAGGTATTGGGAACCTATACCTAATGGTGATTCTATTAATGGCTCTAGAATCAGTACAAATTATCCAAGATCCTCCTTTCTTAGCTGCTAAAATAGTAGGGACTGTACATGGGCTTATGCTCTTTCTAATTAGGCCTTGGTCTAATAACTCTCTGATTTGCTTGGCTATTTCCTCATTTTGTTGAGGGGTCATCTTATAGGCATCTTTGTTGGGCAAGGTAGCTCCTGGTATGAAGTCAATCTTGTGGCTAAAAATTCTCTTAGGAGGTAGGGGAGTGGGTTGGCCATCACTCACAATATCTCTATACTCTTCAAGTATTTATTTTACCTCATTTGGTATCTCTGATTTCTTGACAGAAACTTCATCTTTTGGCTTCAATACTAAAGCAAATCCAATTCCTTCTCCTTCTCCTAGAATCTTCAAGAACTCCTTATCACCAACCATTAACACACTTGGACTTGATGTTTTCATCTCTCCTTCTGCTATTAGGGACTGGATTTTGAAAATCACTCCATCTTTCTTGAATGAGTATGCATTCTTGGTTCCATCATGCATGGCTTGGCTATCAAATTTCCATGGCCTTCCGAGTAGAAGGTGTCATACATCCATGGGAATAATGTCACATAGAAATCTATCTTTATACTTGCCAATGGTGAATTCTACCCATGCTTATTCTCCTACAAACACATGTTGTCCTTTGTTGAGCCATGTAACCTTGTATGGATTGTCATGTGGAATCCTTTTCAAATTTAACTTGGTGGCTACCTCTTCGCTAATGATATTATTAGTTGAGCCTGAATCAATAATGACTCTACACACCTTTTCTCTAATCTTGTACTTCACTCTAAAGAGCGCTCTCCTTTGGCTTGGTTCTTCTTTACTTGGCTCTCTGATTAAGGTCCTCTTTATCATGAGATTCTCACCTTCCTCTGATTCTAATGGTACCTCAGATGGCTTGCTACTGCAACTTGATTCTTCTTGGACATAGTTAACTCTCTTTCCACCTCCTTGAGAAGTAGAACCTTTTTAGGACACCTATAGGCTGGATGCCCTAGCTGATTGCAATGGTAGCACTTCATGGTGGAAAAGTAGGATGCTCCTCTTCCTTGATTGTTGCTACTCCTTCCTCTCCAACTAGTGTTAGAGCCTCTACCTCTACTTAAAATTTTAGAATAGTCCCAAAGGATAACTGAGAGAGGGGGGGGGGTGAATCAGTTTTCAACTAATTTAAATTCTTTTTTCTTATTAATTCTAGAATAAAATAAAGTAAATGCACATTTAGATAATGCAATAAACAACATCACAATTTGGTTACGGGGAAACCAAATGGTAAAAACCCTGGTGGGAATTAACACCCACAATGAGCTATACTTGTTTATAATAATCCTTGTTAGAAGATCTTTCAACCCTGTTAGGATTTGTTCTTTACAATGCAATAAGTATAGTGACCTAGTTAAGGGTGTGACCCTGTTAGGATTCTTTTACAAATAACCCTGTTAAGGGTGAGGACTCACTATCCAAAAGCTCACTGCTTCAATGGTGAAGGCTACAACCTTTTATAAAATAGATATGCACTATATCTGGTGATGAACTATAGAGTAGACCTGATGTCTTGATCAATTCCAATGTAATGTAATCTTCCATTGCTTCTTCACATAGATCCTTGATGAATGAAATATAACTGATATTCTTCTTTGTACTTTTTCTGTATCTTTTCTTATCATTCACACTTAGCGTTTCACAAATGAACTACTATAAGTATCTTCATCAAAGTATGAGATCACGGGACCTATTAGGAAACTCTTCATAACATCCTTTTCAGCTTAACTAACCACACAAGCATAATTACAACCGTGCAATATAAACTGAATAGACGCGATGCTTCACAAAGCCGGCCTCACCAAATTAATTCTAACAATGCAATCTTTTTGAAACACGTTTGGCACCTTTAGATAACTATCTTCAACTCATAATTAAACTTGAATATACACACGCATATCCCAAAGATAAGTGCAACTCAAGAACCAATGTAAATACTTTAGCTCTATATAGATAAACTCTAGAAACTGTAACTGCCACTAATAGAATTACACAACTCAACGACAACTTCATATTTGAGTCTGCGTGTATGAACAAAACATAAAAAACATGTCTAAAATATGAATATAACCATGCAAGGCTTGATATCATCATTTTGATAAGTAAATACAGAACACTATTGTATATTATATGTTGTCATCAATGACAAACATACAATCAACCAGCTGCCAGAAGTAAATCTCCAACAATATCCCCCTTTGACATTGATGGTAACATATGATATTAAAAACATCTTTAGCGCATGGTTTCTTCTTTCTTTTTATAATCTTCTCAATATCCTCATCAAAGATTCCTCTACACTGTTATAGCTCCTTTGTCTATTTTTTTAAGTTACATGGTTATATACTCCCCCAGAGTATATGCTCCCCCTTACTATATTCTCCCCCTTTGACATCAATGGAAAAGGGCACCATAAACAATTAGGCATAGGTACTACTCCAGAAGTAGAGTAGTCAACCATTCATCAGTCACTATGGACTGATGTACTTGATTCTTTATCTAATCAAACTCAAGAAAGGGAATTAGTCCCAACTTCTCCCTGAGATACTCAAAAGTATCTTTTGATAAAGATTTTGTGAAATATCTGCCAACTGTTCTTTGGTGCTCACATAGTCCAATTTTACTTCATTATCTACAACTTTTTCTCTAAGAAAATGGCATTTGATCTCAATTTTCTTTGTCTTTGCGTTCATCACAGGGTTATTGGACATTTTGATAGTACTGGTGTTATCACAGTGAATAGAAATAGGATAATCAACTTGTATACCAAAATCTTTAACCATCTGCTTGATCAAAACTATTGTTGAAAAATTCAAGGTTGCTGCAACATAGTCAGCTTCTATTGTCAATTGAGAGATACAATTCTACTTCTTGCTTACCCAAGAAACCAACCTATCTCCAAGAAATACTACTCCTCTAGAAGCACTCTTCCTGTCATCGATACAACTTGACTAATCTGCATTTGTATACACATGAAGTTGTACATTCTCTGATTTAGGATACCATAAACCATAGTCTATAGTTCCCTTTAGATATCTATATATTCTCTTTATTGCCATTAGAGGATTCTATTTTGGTTCAGCTGCAAATCTACCAACAATGCCAACTGCATTAGATATGTCTCGTCTAGATTAAGTAAGATATATAAGTTTTCCAATCATAGATTTGTACAATGTCTTGTCAACTGCTGTGGAATCATCCTCTTTAGAAAGCTTGCTTCTTGTTATCATAGGAGTTCATACTGGCTTACAATCTTCCTTCATGAAAGTATTCAATATTTCCTTCACATATTTGGACTGATTTATGAATATTCCTTTATCTGTCTATTTTACATTTAATCACAAAAAGTATTTTATAGGACCAATCATGCTCATTTCAAATTCATTCTACGTTTCTTTTGCAAATTCTGCACTAAGTTTGTCATTACCTCCAAAGATAATGTCATCAAAAAATATGACAAGAAGTAGTAATCCATCATGTGTGTCTCTTATGAATAAGCTACAATCTTCTGCTCCTTTCTTGAATCCAATCTTGGTAAGATAACCATCTAGTCTCTCATACCAAGCTCTTGGGGCCTATTTAAGTCCATACAGTGCTTTCTTCAATCTGCATACCATGTTTGGTCTATCTGATAGGTTAAATCCTTTAGGATGTTCTATGTAGACTTCTTCCTTCAAGTCACCATTCATAAAGGCTGATTTGGCATCCATTTGATATATTTTGAAATCTTTGAATGTTGCATAAGCCAAGAATAACTTAATGGCTTCTAGTCTGCTCATAGGGGAAAATGTGTCAGTGTAATCTATTCCTTCCCTTTGTGCATATCCTTTACACACCAGTCTTGCTTTATTTTTGACCACTGTACCATCTTCATTAATCTTATTCCTGAATACCCACTTTGTTCCAATCACATTTTTGTCACTAGGTCTAGGAACCAATTCCCATGTATCATTTTTGATTATTTGATCTAATTCTTCTTCCATTTCTTTTTGCCAATCAGAATCCTTGCAAGCATCTTCAATATTTAAAGGTTCAATCTATGAAAGTAAACATACCTCTTCATCCACTGTTAAAATTTTTGCTTTTGATCTAGTCAAAACATTTCTGCTTTGATCTCCAATGATATCATCTTTTGAATGGTATCTAGATGTGAATTTTGGAATTTTTGGTGTGACATCCTCATTTGTAATCTCTGATACTTCTTTACTTGATTCTAGTTCATTACATGATACATCAATGCAATCAAACATTTCTTCAATAATAATGTCTTTACTGCTAGGCGTGGGTTCATCCTCAATCATGGGTGCATATTCATAGTACCTCTCTTGAACCATGAACTTTTCATCAATATTTACATGAGTACTTTCAATTATCTTCTTTAATCTCAAATTAAAACATCTGTATGCTTTTCTTTTAGTAGAGTAACCAAGGAAAATACCTTCATCGCTTCTAGCATCAAACTTACCAACACCATCATCTCTCTTGATGTAGCACTTGCTGCCAAATATTCTGAAGTATTTTACTATAGGTACATTACCGAACCAAATTTGATAAGGTGTCTTATCTGCGCCTGGTCTTAGTTGTGTTATGTTGATAGTATAGGCTACTGTATTGACTGCATCTCTCCAATAGGTGTGCACAACTTTTCCTTCAATCATCATAGTGCATGTTGTATCAAGTATGATCTTGTTCCTTCTTTTTACAATCCCATTCTACAGACGGGTTCTGGGTGCACTCAACTGACTTTTGATTCCATGTTCTTCACAGTAGTCATAAAACTAGTTAGAGGTGAATTCTCCTCCTTTATCTGATCTCAGACACTTTAGTTTCAATCCAGATTCATTCTCAACTTTGGCTTTGAATATTTTGAACTTCTCAAAGGCTTCAGACTTCTCCTTTAAGAACGCAACCCATATCATCCTTGAAAAATCATCAACAAACAAAATGAAATACCTTTCTTCATAATATGATCTGGTTTAAGTAGGATCACATAAATTTGTATGCACTAGGTCTAACTTGTTTTCAGCTGAGTTCTGCTTGCTTCTAAAAGAACTCCTTACATGCTTTCCCATAACACATTCCCTGCACATTGTGTCAACCAATCTTGCAATACTTGGAAGGTCTCTAACTGCCTTAACATTGCTTATATTTATTATATTATCAAAATTGATATGACAGAGTCTCTTGTGCCACAACCAACTGTCATCCACTTTTGCAACAAAACAACTTACATCTGAATTGAGCTAAAAAAAATTACCTTTTGTTTTTGAGCCTGATGCAATCATGTCTCCTTCTTTGTTGCTAATGATGCATTTGTTGTCTTTGAATTCCAAATGATAACCTTTGTCAAGTAGTTGTCCAACACTTAGTAAATTGTGATGTAATCCATCAACATACAAAACATCATCTGTCTTATTCTTTCCATCTAGGGTGATGGATCCTCTGCCTATGATAGGTTTGGGAGTGTTATCTCCAAATCTAACCATACCTCCTTTGTACTTGTCTAGATGAAAAAATCTATCTTTATCACCTATCATGTGGTGAGAGCATCCACTGTTAATGATCCAATCAGTTCTGATGTCTACTTTGGAAATTAGGGCTAACTCTTGTGCTTCCTTTTCATCTTCAATGTCCATTTCCTCAAGCAATTTTTCCATATCTTTAAGGGAAATGAATCCAATTTCATCTTCTCCAGAATCTTCATCAATTACACCTTCTTTAGCATGATAGCATTCTTTTCTATATTTAGGTTTGTAATCAGATCTGAATTTCTTTACTCTTGTAGGACACTTGGATGCAAAGTGGCCAATCTTGTTGCATGATAAACATTTGAATGAAAGTTTTCCTTAATACTTTCCTTTTCCTTTATTTTCTCTTTTAGCAATCATGGAAATAATTTCTTCTAGTTATTCATCAACTTCTTCTTTCTCATTATTGTTGGAGATGTGTAGATATTTCTTACCATAAACTGAGGCTTTGAAGGTTGTTTCACTTTTGGGTTTAGTCTTCAATCTTGATATCTCAAATGCAGAGATTTTACTGATCAAAGTCTCTCTCTTGAAGTCCTTTGAAAATTGCATGGTTTCATCTAGAATATTGATCTTGCTCTCATAGTCTGTTATCAATGTAGTCATCAGTTTGTCCATTATGTCTTCTTCTGAAATTTCTCCACCATTGTTTCTGATTCTAAAAACTGCTTCATATATCCTGTGATTGTAGGCTTTGATGTTCTCTTTAGGTAAAATCTCAAGATTGTTGTATTTCTTTTTCCATGTCTTCCTGCGTGCATTCTTTGCTTGGATATCTCCTTCAAACATGTCTTCTAAATACTTCCATATTGTGTATGCCTTGTCTACTTTCTTAATCTTAGAGAATTCATTGTCAGATAGTGCACTTATAAGGGCTTCTTTGGAAATTACATTAGTTGTGAATGTCTCCTTTTGTCTACTAGTAGCATCATCTTTTGCAAGGTCTTTTAGAGAGGGAATAACAACTTCTTGTGTGGCTATCTCAAAGATATCAAAACCAACACACTGTAGATGTGTTATCATTTTGTTCTTCCAATCCAGATAATTCTGTCCATCGAACTTAGGACTCTCTTTCTGAAGTATGCAATCTGATCTACCTTAAGATGTTAGGATTTCTCTTCAAGGCACTTGGCTCTGATACCAAATGTTAGAATAGTCCCAAAGGATAACTGAGAGGGGGGTGAATTAGTTATCAGCTAATTTAAATTCTTTTCTCTTATTAATTCCAAAATACAATAAAGTAAATGCACATTCAGATAACACAATAAACAACACCACAATTTGGTTGCGGGGAAACCAAATGGAAAAAAACCTAGTGGGAATTAACACCCACAATGAACTATACTTGTTTATAATAATCTTTGTTAGAAGATCTTGCAACCCTGTTAGTGTTAGAGATTTGATTCTGAGCAGTTGATTGATTGTATGTTTGTCATTGATGACAACATATAATACACAGTAGTAATTTTGTATGTACTTATCATAATGATGATATGAAGACTTGCATGGATAGATACATGTTGTTGACATGTTTATTATGTTATGTTCATACATGCAGATCTAGATATGATGTTTCAGTAAAGTTATGTAATTCTGTTATTGGCAGTTACAGTTCTGGAAGTGTAATAGTTTAGGGCCGACGTATATCATATGTTTCTTGAGTTGTGCCTATCTTTGATATATGCGTGTGTATATTCATGATTAGTTATGAGTTGATGATATTAATCCAAAGGCACCAAATATGTTTCAAGAAGATTGCAAAGTTAGAGTTAAATTGGTGAGGCTGACTTAGTGAAGCGTCACGTCTATTCAGTTTATACTTGTGTGGTTGTAATAATGCTTGCGTGCTTAGTAGAGCCGACAAGGATGTTATGAAGATTTCTCTTACAGGTCCCATGATCTCATACTTTGAGGAAGATACTTATAGCAAGTCAAAGGTGACACACTAAGTGGGAATGATACGAAAAGATAAGAAAGATGTACAGAGCATATTATCAGAGTTGGTTCATTCATCAAGAGTCTATGTGAAGAAGAAGTGAAAGATTGAAATACATTGGAATTGATCAAGAAAATAGGTCTACTCTATAGTTCATCATCAGATATAGTGCATATTTGTTATACAGAAGGTTGTAGCCTTCACCATCAAGCAGTGAGCTTTTGGACAGTGAGTCCACCACCCCTAACAGGGTTATTTGTAAAAGACTCCTGATAGGGTCCGACCCTTAACCAGGTCACTATACTTATTGCATTGTAAAGTACAACTCCTAATAGGGTTGAGATATCTTCAAATAGGGATTACTATAAACAAGTATAGTTCATTGTGGGTGCTAATTCCCACCAGGGTTTTTACCATTTGGTTTCCCCGTAATCAAATTGTGTGTTGTGTACTATGTTATCTGATTAAGCATTTACTTTGTTGTATTCCAAAGTTAAAGAAGTAAAGTTACTGATAAATGATTCACCCCCCCTCTCAGTTATCCTTTGGGGCTATTCTAATAATTGGTATCAAAGCCAAGTTCCTTGGAGAAGAAGCCTAACAACTTAAGGAAGATCAGATGTCTTACTTCAAAAAAGAAAGCCCTAAGTTCGATGGAGAAAATTATCTGGATTGGAAAAACAAAATGATAACACATCTATAGTGTGTTGGATTTGAGATCTTTGAAATTTCTACACAAGAGGTTGCAATTCCATCTATGAAAGACCTTGCAAAGGATGATGCTACTAACAGACAAAAGGATATATTTACACATAATGCTATTGCTAAAGAAGCCCTAATCAGCGCCTTATCTAACAGTGAATTTTCTGAAATCAAGAAGATTGACAGAGCATATACCATATGGAAGTATTTAGAAGAT
>MU226259.1:1261271-1277102 GCA_018584345.1 Thuja plicata | reverse complement strand
ATGGGTGACCTCCTGGGAAGTCCCAGTCCTTCACCTCTGTGAGCATCACCCAGAGCCAATGAGACTCAAAAAACTACACAGTTGAATCCAAGTAGAATTAAAAAAAATTAATTGGTACAATTTTTTTATTTTTTTAAATAGGGCAATGGTCAAAATTTTGACCAATTCCCCTTTCATTTCCACCAAAGCATTAGTCAAAATTTTGACCACTGCCCTATTTTTTCCACCAAGGTATTGGTCAAAATTGTGACCAATACCTTGGTGGAAAGCAAAGCATCCATGTCGAGATCTCTAAAACTGGTGGTCGCAATTTCGACCGATGTCGCGATTCATTTCCACCAACTATTGGTCAGAATTTCAACCAATACCTTGGTGGAAAGTAAAGCATCCATGTCGAAATCTCTGAAACTGGTGGTCGCAATTTCAACCGATGTCGTGACTCATTTTCACCAACTATTGGTCAGAATTTTGACCAATACCTTGGTGGAAAGCAAAGCATCCACGTCAAAATCTCTGAAACTGGTGGTCGAAGCTTCGACCCATGTAGTGACTCGTTTTCACCAATAATTGGTCAAAATTTCCATGAAAGGTTGGTCGAAATTTTGACCATTCCATGAAGAGATTTTGACGAAAGATTGGTCAAAATTTTGACCATTACAGGAAGAGCTTTCAACGTGCATTCTATACTTTTCACCAATGTTTTGGTAGAAATTTCGACCATATATTGGTCAGAATTCTGACCATTTCCCTACAGATTTCGACGGCGATTTCTATCAAATTGAGGAGGAGCTATAGTCAAAATTTCGACCTCTATTTTGGTCGTAATTGCGACCAATAATAAAAATGTCAAAATTTTGACAAAAAAAGAGCGATGAAAGGTTTGGTCGTGAATTCAACCAATTACTGTCAAAATTTTGACCAATTTTCGTCAAAATTTGAAGTCAAATTTACTAGTGTAGATAGAGGAGGTGATTTTATATCATATGAATTCACTAATTTTTGTAATGAGCATGGTATAAAAAGATAGGTTTCTGCACCAAGAAAACCACAACAAAATGGGATTGCTGAGAGAAGGAATAGATCCATAGTTGATTGTGCGAGAACACTGATGATAGAGAAAGGCACCACCCAAATCTTCTAGAGGGAAGTTGTCAGTACTGCTATCTACACATTAAACATAGTACAATTGAAGAAGGACACAAAGAAGACACCCTATGAGCTATGGTATGGTAAAACACCCAATGTAAGTTACTTCAAAATCTTTGGTAGTCAATGTTATGTCTTAAAGGATAATAGAAATGGAAAGCTTGATGCCAAAAGTGATGAAGGTATATTTCTAGGGTATTTCACCAAGAGAAAAGCTTACAAATGTCTTATCAAGGCTTCTAACAAAATTGTTGAAAGTACAAATGTAAAGATAGATGAATTTGTAGAAAATAATGAACTAGAAAAAACAAAAGAACCAGAGGAATACAATAAGTTTGTATATTGTGAAGAACCTAACACTCTACCCAAGCAACAATGCTTAATTCCAGAACAATAGAAATGATGGTCAGGTTTCAATTACCGACGGTCAGGATGATGATCAAAATAATGTGCAAGGTGATGAAGAACATAATGACAATCAAAATGATGATCAATATTATATGCACAAAGTTGTACCTGTACTTGTCAAATATGTAAGAAGGAACCATCCAGAGATCTAGATCATAGGAGATAAGAAAGATGGTACAAGAACAAGAAGTAAGTCTTTAAACTCAAGTTGTCTAATTTGTGAGTTTGAGCCAAAATCTGTCAATGCTGCACTTGATAATGAAGAATGGATAAGTTCTATCAATGATGAGATTGAGAAAAATAAGACATGGTTAGTTGTGCCAAGACCAGATGACAAGAATTTCATCGGTACTAAATGGATATTTAGGAATAAGATGAATGAGAATGGAGAATTCACAAGAAACAAAGCAAGACTAGTATGCAAGGGGTATGCACAAGAGGAAGGTATATACTATGGAGAGACCTTTGCACCCGTTGCTAGGCTAGAATGTGTAATAATACTACTTTCTTATGCTACATTCAAAGGATTCATGGTATATCAAATGGATGTCAAGTCAGCATTCCTAAATGGAATACTTGAAGAAGAGGTATAAATTGAGAAACCAGAAGGGTTTGTAGATCCAGACAAGAGGAACATGGCATGTAGACTTCATAAAGCCTTGTATGGATTGAATCAAGCTCCTAGAGCCTAGTATGAATGACTTCATTGCTATCTAATAAGTATTGGATTTGTAAGGACTAGTGAAAATTGTAATCTTTATTTGAAGGAAGATACTGATGCTAAAACTTTGATTGCTGAAATATTTGTTGATGACATCATATTTTGAGGGAATGATATGCTATGAAAATTATTTTCTAATGAGATGAGCAAAGAATTTGAGATGTCTATGATCAGAGAGATCAATTTCTTTACTGGTCTACAGATTATGCAACAATGTGAAGGTATTTTCATTACACAGCCAAATACATTAAAGACATCCTGAAAATATTTGAGATGGAAGATTCCAAACTAGTTGGGACACCGATGGCTACTGGATGTAAATTATCAAAGGAGGACAAGACACTAGAGGTAAATCAGACTTTGTACAGATCAATGATAGGTAAACTCATGTATGTTGTCCATACTAGACCAGATATTGCACATGCAGTAGGAATTGTTGCTAGATTTTCTTCTAACCCAATGGAATCACATATGACTGTTGTGAAAAGAATTATAAGATACTTGAAGAACACCAAGGAATATAGCTTATGATATAGAAGAGAAGGAAAATTTGAACTTGAGGTGTTTATCGATGCTGATTGGGCTGGAAATCTTGATGACTAGAAGAGCACAACTTGAGGAGCATTCTTTATGGGTGACAGACTTGTCACATGGATTAGCAAGAAGCAAGGATGAATCTCTTAGTCTACAATAGAAGCAGAGTATGTTGTTGCTGCTACAAATTTCTCAAATATTGCATGGATCAAATAGTTACTAGAAGGTATGCATATGAAGATCCTAGAACCAGTGATTATCTATTGTGATAGCACCAATGCAATAAACATTTCAAAGAATCTAGTCATACATGCTAAGACTAAACACATTGCCATCAAGTATCATTATTAGAGAGAACAAGTTCAAGAAAAGGAGGTGATACTTGAGTATGTGCAATCCAAGGAATAATTGGCTGATATCTTCACCAAGCCACTGCCCAAGGATACTTTTGAGTACTTGAGGAAGAGACTAGGGGTCAAACCCTTGTCTATCAGTCAGTAAAATGACTGAAGGCTACATCATCCTACATATTCTCATAATATCATTCATGTTGATGCAACCATAAATATGAACTTCAAAGAAAAATCTATATACAACAGGTATCTATCAGAACCAAGCACCAGAACATATTGATGTATTGCTGATGGATTAGGGAAATTCAAGGAATATATTATGGATGGAGAGAAAAGATCACTTGACATTAATGTTAGATATCTATAAGATATTTGTTTGGAATTATTGTCAAAGGGAGAGAGATTATCCATATTATCACAATCTTCAAAAAAAGGAGAAATATTATCAATTATCAGATTACACCAATAGGGAGAGATCATATCCATAGGGAGAGAGATTGTATGAAAATATTATACAAAGGGAGAGTTGCTGACAAGAGAAAATGATATCAAAAGAGAAGAACAATCAAGAGAGATATTGACACAATGACAGGATACAATACATCAGAAGAAGAAATACAGAAAGTTGTAAGAGTCAAATATAAGCTAAAATAGAGCTTACCAGCGGTCAGACATTTTTATCGATTATCAGAACAAAATGATTGGTAGTTTTGATGAATATCAACTATTGTATTTCATATTGTATTAAAAACAATAAGTGTGATAATATAGTATATTTCCATCAATCCCAAAGGGAGAGATTGATGACATGTAACTAATTGAATGTTTGATAATGTTAAGTTGAACATAATGCAAGTCATTAAATCAGTTAATGATTGTATTGTCATTGATGTCAACTTGATATTATTTGTACATTCATGTACATAATGCCAAAGAATTTAGCGAACCAAAGGAACCAAGGTTATACTTCTAGCAATACATAAAAGTCATGTATTCACTAAGTGACAAACAACACCGACGAAGTGCACACTGACAGATAGAGAAAAGATGGAATGTCAAAGTGATACTCGACGACCAGAAGAATAGTGTTGTTCGACGAAGCAGAATCACAAAGTGCCCGACAAGAAAAGTTAGAAGGTTGCCCGACAAGTAAAATCAAGGTTACCTGATGAGTAAATTTCCAATGATGCCCAACAGATGGAGATCATGATGCTAACTAGAGTCTCATTGATGGAACTGTCAGTTGTCACTAACAACTAACTGCAGAGTTGATCGAAAGAACTGAAAGTTCAAAAAATGACAAAATATCTAGCTGGCAGAGCTAAAAGAAAGACTTAACTGGTTGTTTTCTTTTTTTTATTCAACCAGAGTTAAATAATTGATTTAAAGATGATTTTTATAGTTGGCAAGAAGATTTCTATGAGACAAATCAGGAGTTATGCTTTAAATCTGATTGGCTAGATTGTTTATCATGCCAAGAATCAAGAATCAAGAATCAATGAATATCATGTCTATATAAGAGACAAGTTTAATTCATTTCCATATCACATTCATGAAAAAGGGATTAAGGGGAGTGAATAGAAAGATCTTGAAGAGAAACTGATGAAGAATATCTTCATACAGTCCAGATCAATCAAGTTGAAGGAGAGCTAAGGAATTTTGCAGACATCGACAAACAGTGAGCACAACATCACAAAGAAGAAAGTGTGGAGCACAAAAGAATTGAATTGATACACTGATCAGAGAGGTAATGTACTTAAATAGATCTGAAAATATAGAATTCAAAGTTGCATCATGAACAGGTCATAGTGTTTCAGTTTAACCATTGAAGCATCAAGTCTCTTAATAGAGCAGGACTTAACAGTCTTCTATATATTGAGGTATCTCTCAAGGAGTGCCAAAAAAGGTTGATTCATGAAAGTAGCATTAGACTTGCCTGATACCTATTGACTATCTAAGAAGGAGGTTGATTCATGAAAGTAGCATTAGACTTGCCTGATACCTATTGACAGTCTAAGAAGGAGGTTGATTCAAGGATGGTAGCAAGATTTTCCTAAAACCTATTGAAAGTCTAAGAAGGAGGCTGATTCAAGGATGGTAGGAAATAGATGCCCGATACTAAATGACAACCTCTATGTATAAAATACTCTAACAAGGTCACACTTAACTATGTGTTTGTAACCTTTAACAGGGTTGGCTCCTAACAGGGCTCACTTTAGAAGAGTGAAAATTTGGGGTACCAGTCCTAGTGGTTTTTCCCTTAAAAGGGTTTCCATGTTAAAATTCATGTTTTATGTGTGTGTGGTTTATTACTTTACTGTTTTACATCTCACATAGTTAATTCTGGATTGATTGGTATACTCTACTTTTTTACTAAGTTTTGGTAAATAGTTATACTACTTATTGGTAATCAAGGAGAATAAGGACAGACAAGGAAAATGACAGACAGTTAATCTATACAAAGTATTTTATGGCTTGCATCTTGTAGGGACATAATAATATGAGGTTTATAGATTGGTGGTTAAGTATTTGAGGATAAATTTTGAGGCCAATTATTCACCCCCCTCTCAGTTATTACTAACAGTTCCCTCCCCCCAAATCTACTACTACTGGTAGTAGGAGTTACGCTCATGCTGCCAAATATCTTGCTACCATCCCTTAAAAGGTGAAATATCATCCCATTTCTTCTACCAAGACCTCACATATTGTGGGTTGTGGCTAAAAAGTGGTAGATAATAATGATTTCTATTAGAGTCATGGGATGGTTGGTAGATTTGCAGGCCTTTGGCCCTCTCTTCCAAATTTTCACTGTTGGGTAACCAATTCTTGGAAACCATTACTCTTAGGTGATTTTGACCTCTACCCTTGTGCTAAGGGGTTTTTTATTTCTTCATTTTCTTCTTCTAAAGATTGTGATTTAGTTTTGAACAAATTGTGGGTTTGGGGGAATCATTCTCTTTCTGCCAAACCCTAGACAGTTTCATTCAACGCTCTTACTGAACCACTAAATATGTGTTCAGTGCAGGTTTGACTTTTGAATCTCCCATTCCATTTTTAGGAGATGTCATTATTTGAGGTCATTGGGAACTCCCTTGGTTGGCTCCTAAAGGTGGATGAAGCTACAAGTACTATGGGCTCTTCTACTTTTACTCATATTTTGGTTGATATGGATGTCTTACAATCACTTCTGAGGGACATGGTACTCATGGTTTGGGAAAGGATGTGGACTCAAGTGCGATATTATGAGTGCCTTCCCTTCTATTTTTGACATTTCTTCTCTACTAGGCACATGGCTACTGATTGCGCTATTCTATTTTGAAAAGGAACTACTACTTGGTGGAAGGCATCTCTTTTTGATTCCTACTTTGAGGATTCACAAGATGCTAATGAAGATAAAACCCTTTGTGTAAAATCTCGATGAGGCTCCTACTGCTGTTCATGGTCAAGCTTATGTTGCAAATCAAGGTCTATCTTCTGCTACTAATCTGACTCTTGCTCCTACTACAACTCTTTTTTTTGGTCCTAATTCCATTGGTGCAACAACATCTAGCCATGAGGAACTTTCTAATTCCTCTACTTGTGATTCTACCTTGGACAAAGTTTCTACTCAGCTTCTACAACACTCTGACTGTTGTAATGAAAGCTACCCCAATAAAGTCTTCTTTGTTGGGGAGCCTAAGAATAGTATTTCTTGGATAATTGTCCAACTACGTAGGAATAACTCTCGCTCTTCTTTCTTTTGATATGATTTTGGCCATTTCTTTTTGGGCTAAGTCCTTTGTGATCTGTGCTCTTTCTTCTTTATCTTTGTTGTTTGTTCTATGGGTCATTTAATGGTTTGATTTATCGCCTTTAGGCCTTGATCTTGTAAGGGTCAGCCCCCTTGTCAAGTTGCTTAATTAATCAAAAACTGATAGATTATCTCAAATATTCCCATTATTGCATGTTTTGATAAACGAAATTTTTTTTTATAGGAAAAACCATTTTAGTTACGATATAAATTCCACTAGAGTGGTTTCTCATATATCTCATAGAGAGCACTATTCCAAACTTAGGGATCTAACTACTTTTTAGGGATCCATACTATAATATACCAAGCCCTCAATTTATTATATAAGTCTCTTTAAGGTGAATGATATCATAAATCACACAAAATCTCATATAGTATGGCTACAAGCCTTATTTCCTCCTACTAGCCTAGTAGTCTAAGTTATAGTCATCTAAGAAGTTATGAATATTACATTCAAATATGCCTTATTCTCATTATAAAAAAAATGAGAAAACCATTCAACCTCTTCTATAAAAAATGTGATTTGAAGAATTACTTTTACTAACATTTTTAGGAGCTTCAGGTACCCTCTTAAATGATTGGATATAACAAACCATATTATAATGTGGGGTTATCACCCTAATAAAATGTCTAGGGAGAATACCTAGAAAGGATAGCTCACTCATTGCTTCATTTTTTAATGGATCATTCTTATATGTTTTGATTAATAGGAAAAAATAGGTTTAGAAGGGACCCAAAACCCTGTACAAAGATAAACCTTAAGATAAAGCATTAAGATTTCCCAACACACAACTAGCCAACCATAACAAAAGGCCAAAACCCCCAAAAAACACACAAAAGAACCCAACCAAAGAAAAGAACAACACCCAATGAAAAAAACACACAAACCATTGAACAAGATAAACCTTTTGAAATTAACAACATAAGGAGGAAAAAATATCCTTTTATCCCATTTATATGGGACCACAGAGTCATGTCAAAAGAGGGTGAGGACTTCTTAGAATGTTTGCCTTTAATTTTGGTCCAACCTTCTTTAACACTAACAACCATATCCCGCCAACACCATGAATCCATATTCTTTAACTGTGATCATTACAATATGTTAGTGGCATGGCTAATATTTTTTTACAATGGAAAATAAAAAATTATTCATTCTAATCAAAGTGATTGTACATTATATGGAATATTTCATGATCCTTGGAAATGAAAAATACACATAATTCATTGTGGTCTTTCTATTCCTACACAATGAATCAATTTGTGTATTATCATGTTACTAACTATTTTGGTCATTCTACAAAGCTTGAGGTTCTTATGGAAATGCATTCAGAACAAAAAGAGGCATATACTCAAGGTCGAGACAATGTTGATAAGGACCATATCCCTACTTCCTCTAAGAACATCTCTTTCTCTAGACTGGTGGATATGCATGAGCGAAATGTCCAGCTTCTCTAGGAGGACATAGATGATAAAATCAAGCCCCCATTTGGGGTTCTACAAACTGCCAAAGCTATGTCCTTGTACTCATTTTGACTGATGAAATGGGTATTTAAGAAAATCAAAAGTCTTCATCTGAACTATTGAGCTCTATTTTCTTATGTTGATCTTATTAACTCTGGGTCAGTAGGGAATGAGGGCAAGCAAAACACAGAGGATGGGAAAAATCTAAAGTCTCTACATGAGAGATTGGACACCTTGGAGAATATTGTGAAAAACATATGAAGGACAATAATGTCTTCATAGGTACTAGCATGGAGAGTTTTAACTCCATTAAATCTGAGATGGATTCCCCCACTGTGAAGATCGATGAAGACAAAGATGACATTGAAGATGATGGACCGGGAAAGCACACACGTTCATCTAGGAAGAAGAATATTCTAGACAGGATTTTGGAGCTGTCAGATTTCAACGCGTCCATCAAAAAGGTCTCAGAAGAAAAGAAGGAAGCGGAGGGTACTCTCCTAGTGTTGGCCTAGCTCTAGTGTTCCCTTGTTTTTGGCATGTCATCTTTTGGTTTCTGGATGCCGGAGTGTCTAGTTGGTTTCTAGCTTTTCTCTTTGGTTTTCTGTCTTCGTCTGGGTTTGCGAACTGGTTCCCAGTCCTATCTCTATTTCATCTATTTTTTGCTGCTTATCTTTTTGCTTTAAATGTAAGGGGTTTCAGGTCCCCATAAAACTTATTTTTACCAACAATCAAAAACTATTTTGGTCATTCTATTTATAATAAATCTACTATAGACCATTTCTTAAAAATAATTATGTTGATACTATTACATGGATGGTGCAATGCCTTTAAAAAATATATCTTCTATTTTTAATTAAAAGGGTGAAATACAAAAGTAGCTCTTGAAGAATCATGACTTTGGAAATTTATGGATGATTTTCAACTGTGTGCATGTTAAAGAGATATCTTAATACACTATAAGTGAAGTTATATTACTTTTTCCAAAGAATCTCATTTGTACAGAGAGAAAAGAATATTGAAGATCATGGGCACCTAACTCAATAAAAAGTATTCCATCATTAAATATCTCCCTCTATTTCTATTTAAACAAAAGGATGTTACTCAATATAAAATTGATTGGAATATTAGCCGTCCCTTACTAAAACCTTTGTGTGGTGATTCACTTTAAGGTGATGTCATTTAGGGGGAGTGTACATGACATCACCTTTATGCATTATATTCTCTAAATTCAAATAATTTCTTGGCCTTAGGTGATATCATTGAGGGGGACTGTGCATGTCAATGAGATCACTTAGAAGATAAATCCTAAATCAAGTCCTAACATGCATGATATAAGACCTTTAGGCATTAATTTCTATAGGTACATTTTTGTAAGTCCTATGAGTGGATTTCTTAAGTCCTTACAAACATAATATGATACCTTTAGGCATTAAGTCCCATAGTCATATTGTAAATTCTTTGATTTATAAATCATCCACTTGTAAAAGCATTGCATTAATTCCTACGGGCACTCTGTAATGAACCTGGGGAGAGGCTAATTGAAGCTCCAATATAATTTTTAATTATACCTCATACCATAATTTTTAAAACATCAAGATTATAAATTATGAGAGGACGGTCCTTTCATGTTGCCTAAGATGCATGATCTTCATGTTGGCATATATATGTGTCCTTGTTTATCTTTGACAAAGAAAACATATATTGATGCAATACTTCAATTTTACTTTCATATAAATTGACATGTGATGCCCCCTATTTTAAGGGGGAGTGTTAGAACACAATATTATTAGGGGTCACACCCTTATAACATTTATATATTGTTCCAATATAAGTTATAAATGCTTATATATTATATGATTTATTAAGCATATCCCATTTGAAATAACAATAATCTAAAAACTCTTAGATTATTAATTATTTATGAATGGGGGTTATTGAAAGGTGTGACTAGTGAAGCCACACTTCCTTCCATATTTAAGGAGGTTCTCTCTCATTTGAGACAATGTGAATTTGGAGAATTTATAATGAGTTATAGTGAAGGTATTATGGGCCATGTGCAAGTAAGGAGAATTATTTCTAGATTCAATCTATTTATGATAGACTCTATGTTGTAAGTGTTTTAATAAAATGATGCTTTGTGGGGATTTTACTTGAAAGGGTTTTCCCATGTAACTTGTGTAATGTGTAAATTTATGGTTGTATGATTATGATCTTATTTATTTTATATCTTACAGTTTATTATGATTAGTATCCTAAGATCCTAATTTCTAGCATATTTAATATTATTATTTTTACATAATATAATATTTAATTAATTTATATATACTAGTATCCTTTATATTATTATATATGTATACATTTAAATTTAAAATAATTGTAAATCTACAATAAACCAATAAATGGAAAACCTTAAGACCCACTTCAATTTTTAGGATACACTTATAAAATTATTAAATTTTACTACCAAGAAAAAACAACTTTATGAATAGAATCCTTGGTGGTTGAAAATTTTGGGAAATATTCTTGGACAATAGTCTAAAGTAAAAAAAAATCAGAAAATCAATTGTTGTTCTAGCCATAAAATATGTGTGTGTGTGTGTGTGTGTGTGTGTGTGTGTGTGTTTCCCTCCCTCTCTTTCTATTGCTCTATCTCACCATCTAGATCTATCTCTATTTATCTTGTTCTATCTCCCCATATTTATCTTTCCCTCTACCTCTTGTGTGTGTATTTTGTGGACCTGCAAACTACAACACAACACTTCAATATGTCATTACATTAGTGAGAAAAACATGAAATATGAGAGTAAAAGCACAAATAAATCACTAAAACTGACAAATTGCTCCCTATCTAACAAGAGCATGATAAATACTATAATTTTCCCTCAGATGATGCATAAATCAGTGATACATTCATGCTTAGAATGAAAGATTTAGAGAGAATACAAGCTAAATGCTCAAACAAATTTCATTTTAAGTGCACCAAAGAGATTATGAAATTACTATCAACAAAATGCATTTAGAATTCTACAAAATTAGAGAAACATAGGGATGTAATTTAAATTCTAAGATTAAGGGAAACATAAGTTTGCTTTCAAATTCTAAAGATTAAGGGCACATTGAGCTCAAAATTCATTCCTTTTATAGAAGAATTTGAGGAATGAAAGGTCAAGATTGATTTGTGAAGAGAGGTGGAGATTGAATCTTTGGTGATCCATGTAAGGTAATCCAAGTGATTTAACTCTCATTGGCTAATGGATTGACTTTCCATTTTGCAAGTGAGGAGTTGTAATTAGGAGATTTATTTAATTCATTTTAATTAATTACTTTAGCCATGTATTTAATTATTTTGGTTTGATTATATAAGCCAATGTAATTAATGTGAGTTAGTGATAAGATCACTTTGATTTTAGGAGATTAAATTGATTTAAATGAATTATGCCAATTAATAGAGAAATTGTCTTGACATAAATAGGGGTATGATCACACTTAAATGAAAATAGGGTCTCTGGTCAGAGCTGACCAAATTAGGGTGGTTGCATTTCCCCTCTTTGAATTGATGTGCGAGTAGCTCATTGATTCAAAGAATGTTTGATGTTGACTTTAGAAAGTTTGAGAAATCTGCCCTTGATTGAACAAAATGTTTGATGAGATCAGTCTCACACTTGATTGAACTAAGACTGATAGTATTGACTTTGAAATTGACTGAACAAAGGTCAATAAAATAAAGATCTTAAAGATACCAATTTTGATCTTGATCAAATGAGAATTGATAATACTAACTCCAAACTTGAACAAACAAAGGTCAGTACAAAGCTGCTAGGAGCTCTGAGGTATCAATTCTAAACTTGATCGAACAAGAATTGATAATATTGACTCTAAACTTGATCAAACGAAGGTTAGTACGAAGCTACCATGAGCTTAATAAAGATTTGAGTGATTGTAGGTGCAGATATCTAGCTTTTTTAGCACCAAAGCCTTCTATCCAACAGTCCCAACTTGATCAAAGTAAACTGCCATGCCCCTAGTATTTTGATGATGAAGTCATTTTGTTTCTTTTGAGCTAGAATTTGATTGATTTTAAGTGTGATCATGCCCTCTCGAGAATGATTTTGAAGTAAAATGAATAAATGTGTCTGTTGAATGATATATCACTTGAATAGTTCGATTGAATAAAAAATGAATCAATTAGAAAAGATGATGAAGCGAAGGTGTGTTAAGAGAAAACATAATTTTACCAAGTTGACTACCTTGAAAATGAAAGTTTTGAGTCTGATAAAATGATGTAGGACCAAGATTTTGATGAATAAAGTGTAATTCGGTGATATAGAACCCAAAAAACTGATTGTGTAAGCTTGAGAATAATTTTAGAAACATATAGAGAAATTCTTCATTTGTGGATCTTTGTTATAAAATTTTTACTATGCTGTGTAAAACATCGTCTATGCATTCAACACTAGTACATTTCACCCCTATTTTTTACCTAAATTTTCAACGAGGCATTATATTTATTTTTCTTGGTCAGATTATAGAAGGAAAATTATGATTTTTTATTAAGTAATGCCCATGTTCATCGAAATTCTAATGAACACCCATGTTGGTCAGAATTCTGATGAAAACAAATATTACTTAAAAACAAAATGTTATCTATTCATTATGTTTCCTTACGCGCAGTACTCATCAGAGACAATAGAGGCTGGAAGAAGTGAGGTCATGCTGAGGGCTCACAGGTAAGCATGTCTATGCATCAGTAAAAAAATTTACCCTAACGGGTAAACATTAATGAATCCTTGCATATATACATTGTTCTATTTAGAGAATTACTTCCAATGCTCTTTTCTTGTATATTGACTATCACTTTGACAATAAAAAATACTAATTTCTTGTATATTGACTTCCGCTTTGACAATCAAAATTTTCTTTTTTATTATGGTAGCAGCATCTTCTTCTCCCACCATTCATGCTATTTTCTTTCTGTACTCTTTAAAATACTCATATTGTTTCCAAACTGGTATTACATTCTGCATTCATATATACAAATCCAACTTTTAAAGAAAAAGATGACAAGATGAATACATTTTTTGTATACCCATGGTCCTATAGATGTCTTATAAATGTAATAAGTAGAGGCTATCTAATCTTTAGGATGCACCAATACATAAGTTACCCTCATAAATTATACATGGGTACATCTAAATATTGAATTGTCGTTTCCATATATTATGATCCATGAAAAAGTTCACAAGATAACATGTAATGCTTCCTACAAATAAAGGGGTAGTGAGGTTTGTCTAGGCCTGTGCTAGAGGATGAGAAACAAACACCAGTGAGGAAGTCTTGAGCCTTGAGCTTAAGGTCCAAATATGGGGGCAACAATTCCTTGATTCTAAGTCCTTCAACTGTAATGAAATGTTAGAATTATAGATATCATGACAGTTAAAAATAGGTGAAGACAAATCAAACCAAATTAAATAAACAACAATCATTTGATTAATAATACTAGATGAGGACTTCCCAACAACAAATTTTAAAATCTTGAAAGATCAAGATAGTTCTTTTATCAGAGGATAATCACATTTATATCTAGAGATTTCAAATTTATTGGCATATATATGAGTTACCAAAGTAGTCAGACACGAGCTTTACATTGGATAACCTTCCTGTGGCAATGTGATCTTTGAAATCTCTTCCATATGGAGGAAAATTACCAGTAACCAATAAAATTATTATTCCTTGTATCTCCATAAGAGTCTCCAAATAGAAAAATAGCAGGTACTTTCTGTCCTCTAACAAACAAAATGTAATTACATTTCTGAGCTACTATGATGATTAGACTAAAAAGTACAAAACTAAAATTGAGAGACTTTGCCCTTGATTTCATTGCTTCTCTATGTGATCCTGCACCATGGATTCCTTGAATTGTAGTAAAAAATTTAAGTTAATCCTTTTCAAAATGAACTACCCACAATAGAAGGCATAAAGATAAGCTTTTACAAGGTTTCCTTTTGTAGGTATAGATTGGCAATCACCAAACTGGAGAAAATTAATATGGAGAGGATGGTGAGAGGAGCATAGAGGATGGGATGGGCATAGATAATTCATGTGGGTGATATTTCTCTTTGACCATATATATAGATATGATATAAAAGATTAGTTTTTGGTTTTATGACAGCTCACCTTTTATAGTCCCCCACCTACCTTTTTATTCTTCAAATGTTAAAGTTGCAACAATATTGAATATTACTCTTAATTTTTTCAATAAATAAGTGCTTAGGATATTCATCATGAGTACTATTTTAAGAAACTACTTGTAAACTATACAGTTAGGTTAATAAATGCAATTACAATGGTAACAAGTGTTATAGAATTGTGGGTAATTGTCTTTATAGTATTATTATAAGAATATTTGTTGGTTGGGTGATAAATGAGTTATGGTATATTATTTTGATGGAATGGATAATAATTCAAGATCAAGGAATACTTTTGAGTTGTATATATCATTACTTTATTGGTCAATGCAAATAATAGTTGTTAGTTTATGTTGACTTCAAGATTTATTCGTTTGTTCCTTAGAACATATGTACGTTAAATATTGATAAGAAAATATTTTCAATAAAAGAGGGTTAACAATTTATTCAACACAATTCCAAGGACTTTGATATGTCAATAGACTTAATAGTATCCAGTTTACATAAACATCCAATCAGTTAATTCATTGCTTCCAAGGAGTACATTAATCTAGTAGTTCATACTACACTTTAGGTCTTATGTAATGCCCCTCCAACCCTCACAAGACCTGATTATGCTTATTGGAAGTTTGAGACTTTTATTCTCTACTAATGATTCTGATTGAAGTTACTAATCTAATCTATCTCATCTCCACATAAGTGTTTAATGCATATTTCTCCTTGAGTAGTGATATATACTATGTGCTCATGATATTTTAGGAATATTATGTTATAAAACAATCTGATATGGTTGTTGTATGAGGAACTCCATTTTGATGGTTTGAGTACACTGGGATGAATTAAGTTGATTAAGATACTTTTTGTTGGAAATAATCAAGACTAGCCAAGTTACTGAGAGGGGAGGGGTGAATCAGTAACTCTTAAAACTTTTAAAACATTTCTACACATGTATATACTTTGACCATTCATTCATCTGATCTACTGCAAGCATGAAAATATAATCATTCAACACATAAACACAAAGATTTGGTAACCCAGAAACCTTCCAAATAGAAAGTAAAACTGGGGTGGGGATGGTACCCACAAAACTTTGGTACTGCAGTATAAAGTTGGCCGGTTAAGGCTTACATTGATCAGTTCTGATGATCTGCCCTGTTAGAAGCAATTAGGACTGCTAGGTCCACCTTGTTAGAGGATTTACAAACATACAATGAAGTATGCACTCTGTTA
>MU226259.1:1204827-1241875 GCA_018584345.1 Thuja plicata | reverse complement strand
GAGTTGTAACTATTGAATAACTATATATTTAAGAAATGAGATGACTAAATATTAAGGGAAGTTTATGGGAAAGAAGTAAAAGACATTTCTGGTTCAGTGTAACTTATGATAGTAACTTAATAAATTGGTTCACATATTGTTAACTTATGATTAATGTTAAGAATGAGTTAGGAACATTTTGGTTGGTTCCTTAAAATATATCTAGTATAATGTACATCTAGGTGGTAGGGTATGCGATAATGAATGATAATCTTTACCGTAATGTCTATATGAAACTAAATTTATAAGGTAGTTTACAAATGTTATAAATTCCATTGGTTAGTTAGTAGGATGAATCATATTGGTAAATCTAGTTTTTATGATTAGTCATTGAAACATGTTCATGAGATAGTAATCATTTATTTTGAAACCCTATAAGTATGTTAGACTTGTAAATTAATATGAATCCCATAAGTGTAAATAGATTAATCAATGTTGTTTGAGTAGCGATGTTAGGAAACCTGTGAGGACATAGGAATATTAAGTCATGTTTCATTCTTATTTTGTGAGAAATAGTGTATCTATTCTTTAGATAATGTGTGTTGTAATAGTAAATAAAAAATAAAATAAAAATGACTCCATCTTTAGAGATTAGTTGTTGTGTCCTCCTGGGCTCCCTGGTGGGGCATTACATCTTACCATTGCAATCTACACTCAAAGCCAACAACTCACCATGTTCATTACCTTTTACTCTAAAATTCTCCACCATTAAGGTCCTTTCACATAACCTTTCAACTACCTTCATATTGTACCTATACTTCACTAGGAAGATTTGTAAGAAGTCTTACCTTCATCTCTGAAATCCTTGTATGTTGACCACATCTCAAACGAACCCTACTATTCACACATGAGGATCTTAATGTTCATGTTAGTAACCATATTATTCAAGCCTAAAATAATTACACTATGAACTCTAATCACAAAAAATGCTAAACATAATCAATTATATTCATATTATGATCACAAATAGCAGTAATCACCCTCTTGGTTTTTGAGGGACCAATATTTATATTGCTTCCTCTTCTTTTTTCCACATTCATTCATTCATCTCCTCTCTTGATTCTGTCAATCCAACTGATGAGGGCTAAGAGCCTGAAACATGTTTTGGATTTCTCAAGATTGTCATCGAAGTTGTACAAAGTGTGTAACTAACTAAAAAATCTCTCATAGGTGAATGCCCTAAAAGTTTCCATCTATTTGTGGCTCTATTATATCTAGGGCTTCCATGACCAGACAGATCAATAAGATTGCAACTTATTAACTTATGAAGAGGTGGTTTTAACATACATCCATGCTATGACTTAAATCTAGATTCTATTGTAGGATAAACATTGTTCTGCATAGTCAGATGTGAGATGATTATTATTTCTATTTTTTTCACGATCCAAGAGGTAGTTGTTTCTTAATTGTAATTAGATGTAATCCCTTGGTAACAAGATTGTCTCTAAGAATTGGTGTGCATCCACCATTAGTGAATTCCTCAACATCTGGGCTTGAAATCAAGAGTCTTAAAGGTATGGATTAATTTTTGAGTTCTGAGTCTTTTCAATTCAAATTCAATTATGATTATCATAAATGTTTCATCCGAGTGTATGTGGAAATCATTATTTTCATCAAGTCTTTTGAGTTCTCAACTCAAACAATAGATGGAATAACTTGGGGATGTAACAACCTGAGGTCTATGATTCATTCTTCCTTAAATTGAAGTGACCCAAGATTGAAGAACCAATCTACCTTTCTAGAAATGGATATATCTAATGTAATGCAAGGATCATTATTTTCTTCTTTGGGCCTTATGAATGCTAACTTTTTGAATGAGGGAAATATTTGTCAAACCTAATATTAATAGAAAAGATAAACACATTATCTTCCCTTAGAAAAAATTTTCATTAAATAATAATATGGAACTGGATGACCATTGTATTCTTTTCCAAGCCTTATGAACTCAAATTTCTTTTCCGAGCATTGTGAAGTCAAATTTAGTTATTGTTACTGTTAATATCTTATTATTTATTGTGCATGTAACCTAAGTTGTCTCATCCCTTATTAAAGTTACTTTATGTATTATAGTATAGATGAAAGAGAAATCTCATTATCACATTTCTTTCTTTCAAGAAAATAGGGCATAGTTTCCAAGTAGATATAGAGTTAAAGAGGATGCAAGAATTCACATGGCATACTTATTTTTTATAATGAATTTTCTTAAATAAAAGTATTGCATATTTCCATAGAGATGTAGGTTAAGAGAGGATAAAATTATGGATTCCTTGAGTTACAAACAATGAAATTTTTGTTTTGTCAATAGTAATCCAGAAAGAGTTACAAAAGAGATAAGCCATTCTCTTTTTACTTCCTCCAATTTCCTTTAGCCTAGTTGTATATGTAACGTATCAAATATTCCTATAACATTCATTTCTTTTCCACTTGAAGAGAGGCTTTAAAATACTTTAGCATTATCAAGTTGATTCATTTGAATCTACAAGTTGTTTGCCACAATATCCTTTGCATCTAAACAAGATGCAGAAGTAATGGATATGTAACACTTTCCCACTAAAATGGCTTGGAGGATCTATGTGTCCTTATAAAATTTATGATAGATTGTAATGAAAAGTACAAGTTATTAGTTAAAAGATTTATAGTTAGGAAATTATGTAGAAAAAAATGAGTTATTAATTAATTTCAAGTTTTTATATTAGGTAAAATCTCTAGAATACAATGAGCTATTAGTTAAGTATTTACCATAAGGTGTTTGTGCATTTTAAATCAAGGATTTTTAAGATTTCAGTAATCAATTCTTTAGTAGTTAGTTTTTTATATGGAGAAAAAATTAATTACACCTAGAAAGGAGAAACACAATTAATATGTAATGAATAAGGCTAAGTTGCCCGTTAGGTATTGTTTTTTTTACCCCATGTTGGATACAACTATCTAACATTGCCTTTGTTGAACTCACAAAGAGAACATATATAGTCACAAATAGTTGGTTCTAAATCCTTTGGCGTCTTGCTGCTAATTTTGCTTTCAGTTTAAAGTTTGCAAGCTTTACCTTATTATGATTGTGCTCTAAATATTATCACCCATAATTTATGGATAATGGATTGAATGCAGGTGTGGATTTTAAGTTGAAGTTTATGACTATAGGAGTGAAAATAATTGAGCTAACAATTTGGGACACTGGTTGGTGTTGTTGGAAACACTTGGGGGGGGGGGGTGAATTAGTGTTTAACTAATTATTCTATTTCAGAAATTTGTACATAAATTAAATAGATAACATATGAAGCATAAAAAATTAACACATAACACCAGATATGTGTACGGGGAAACCTTGATCAAAGGAAAACCCCGGTGGAAATTAGTACCCACAAATGATTGTACTAGTATAATGAACTTGTTAAGGTTCCTTTTCCCTGTTAGAAGCAGTCTTTACAATGGGAGTACAATGAGCCTATTAAGAGTCTTTACAAAAACCCTGTTAGGGGTGAGGACTCATTGTCCAAGAGCTCACTACTCAATAAAAGAAGGCTACAACCTCCTGAAGATAGATATGCACTATATCTGAAAATTGAATTTTTGAAGTGACACGGCTATCTAATCAGTTCCTTTTATGCACTGATTCTTTGATCTCTTAAAAGACTTTATCTCATAATGACTAGTTCATACTACTCTTCTTTGTCTCTGCTCTGCATATTCTTGACTCTTACACTTATTACAAAAATGCATATTAAGTATATATACATACTAAATAGACGTGACCAATAACAAGACCTTAGTCGACCCAATAACAATATACACAATGCTTTCAAACTAATTGGCTTAAGTGTGTTTACAAGAGTGATAAATAAATAACTACAAACATATTACAATAGGCACTTGGCCTTTACATAATAAAATATTATATGTTGATCCAAAATTTGAATTCAGCTTCATACTCTATTTTCTAAACTGCAAGTGATACTGAACTCATTGTAACATTTCTGTACTATCATTCCATACCATGTGTGTATAGGGTAAACAAAAAAACATATCATAGAGCTTATTTATGAATGCACATAGTCTGACTCGATCATACGCATGTTCGTTGGTGCTCTGATCGACTGCATAACTCTGTTCTATTATGTCTTCTGTACTTAGCCAATTTTATCATTCAAGTTTACTTAACAAAACTTCATATGAATTTTTTGCCATAATGACAACACAAAATAAGTCATATTCTCCCTGAGAGTCAACTTGCCAACAATCTCCCCCTTTGTCATTAATGGCAACAAAAGAATGTGGCCAAGTTACTCAAAATTGACTAACACCAAAAACTGTATGTCATCCTCCTTAATTCATTCTCCTAAATACATATATAACATACTCATCATACACATACATTACTCCCCCATTGACATTAATGACAAAGGTGTCAAAATTTTAAGTCTATAGGTACTTACTCAGAGTACACATCTGGATAAGTGACCTAAAGATTCTTGATTTCTTGCTGCCAGAATTCCTTCAGTGAATCTACAGTCTGAAGATGGGCACATTGAGCATATGTGAGCTTCTCCATTTTTATCAAATCCATGCAGGGAGCTTGATCATAAGTGACAATAGTGGCATCTATCTATTTGATGTTCTCATTCAAAATAGCTAAGGAAGGCGCAAGTGCATTTCTTAGTTGGTTTTTCCTTGTCCTTATCTTGCTAATCTCCAACTTGTCTTTTTCAATTTTATCTATCTGTTCTTGATAGATATTGTTGCAGATGTTCATGTCTTGCGAGGATGTTTCAACTAATTTTCTTATACTTTCAACCAAGATATCAGCTTCCTCAATCTTCTTGATATGCTATGAGGTGAATTTTACTTTGTCCATGTAGTGAGTTATCACATTTCTGCCTTTAGCTGCCAAATCTTTTAAGATTGCTTGACCAGTCTTTAAGGAATTAAGATCTAGAGATAAATTCTTTATCAATTCATTCAATCTTTCCTTCTTGTATTCATCTTCTACAATTTTAGTGGCAAAGTCTACTAGACTTGTGAAGTGTGATTTGAAGCTTGTTAAGATGCTATCAACATCATCAACTGACTAAATTTTGGCCATTTTCTTATCTGTTGGCACTAGGTCATTTAGAATGTTCACTAAATCCAAAAAGAGAGGGTTTCTCATAAATTGTTTCTCTTTGGCTTTCTCCATGGCTAGTACACTGATCTTGATCAAATATTCTTCTCCCCATGCATCTAGGCTTGTCAAGTCAGGGGTTAAACTTGACAACAATGAAGTTGATGGTTGAATAGATGGAGTGAATATAGCATTTTGACTAGTGTCCATACATTTAATTTTCATTGGGATCTCCATAATAGGTGATTCATTGGATTGATTGTCTTCTTCATTATTCAAATCTGTTGAATATTTAGGAGGAGCTTCATGTTGATGTAAGGAAGTATTATCAGTGCATACCATTTCTATCTCTTCATTACTAACAAATGATATTTCAAATTTGTTCATGTCACTTCCAGAAGTTGTCATGGATATATTAACATCATTTACCACAATGGTTTCTTCTGAGTCTTTGGCTGTATCATAAGGTGATGAAAATTTAGGCTCTGAATCTTGTGAACCTTTCATAGGCACATTTGGAATCACTGGTTCTTTATCTTGTTTGGGAGGGATTGGAGTCACCTTTTTTGTAGGCACTGTTAATGGATACATATGTCCATCCAGAAATACTCACTCAAATGATTTATGAGTCTCTTCACCAACCAGTTCATACTCTTTGTTCCTGATATGAAAAGTTCTTATTTTGGTTTTGAGATGAGGTTTTACCAAATCCAACAGTATAGCTTTCTCATCATTTGAGAAAATAGAGAGAAGATTGTCTAATGTTTCTTCTCTAATCCGCATATCCTCTTCAATTGCTTTCCTTTTCAATACATCAAGTATGTTCCATACTTTGTCTGGTATGACTGTCTTGAGTTCTAATAATGACCTTTTGAACTTGATCATATGAGAGATAATCATAGATTGAATTTATGATTTATCTATCTCTTGGTACTTGTCATAGACATTCTTAATAGATTCTAGTTTTCCTTCATTAACAATTTTTTTCTTTAGGACTGTTAGACTAGGTCTGAATCCTACCTCGGGAGGAGTTTGAGTGTTTTTTACTTTTCTCCTTATTGTTCTTAAGGATGGGTGACCTGTGGGAACTTGCTTCCTTCTTCTGTTCATCTTGCTTGGTACTGATGGTGGAGAGGAATCCAAGTCAATAGTAGTTGATGACGCAGATGTACCTTCATCAGATTTCTTCTTCTTCTTGGGAATATCATCAAATTTTTCCATTTTCACTTTTGTAGGAGTTTGCTCAGGTTATTTTTCAATCTTAGCTTCCCTAGCCTTATCTAGGTCTTCTTGAGTGACACCGTGAGCTCTTAGGATGTTAGATGTAATCCTTGATGCCTTTCTTTTATTATCTGCACTGTATAAGACATAATCAACTTGATTTGTCTTTTCTTTGTAAGTCCCCCATCTAGGTTCATTAGGATCCTTGGGCGTAGATAGAAGGACTTGTGCATATCCTTCCAACACATGTTCTTCAACTTCATAACTAGGTGGGTGAATCCATTTGGTTCTTGGCTCGACTACTTCCATGCATGTGTAGTCAGTTTCCACCTTGAAACATATGGTGTCTTTGTACTTATCAACTATCTTCTCTGGTATTCTAAACCTCTTCTGCAACTTGATCATGAATGTTTTTATTTCCATTTCCATAGAATCCTTAACACTTCTCTCTGATGTAGCCTTTAGTGAGATTTGAGAGATAGTAGGTTTTCTCCTATATAGGTAAAGGTTAGAGACTTTACCAACAATGTGGAAGTATAGGTAGATAATCAAAGAGCCAAATTTGAATATTTTGCTCTTGTCATTCTTGATAGCTCTAATGTTTTCAATCAGCTATGTGTGCAATATCTCACAAAAATTATACTAAGTATTATCTTTAGCCATCCTTATTGTTGCCAAAACAGTAGCTATAGACACACTATTCAGCCCGCTTGCATGAAAAAACTTTTAACCGAGTATCATTGTGAGAAGTTTGATGTCTTCTTCCATAATTGGGTCAACAGTCATCCTATGCATATCACTTCTAGATAAACATGCTTGTTCAACATGTTTCTTTACATCTTTACCAGTTGGAAGAACTGGTCCAACCTTAGGGAGTCCAGTCATCTCATGAATAAGGTCAATAGTAATGCAGACATGAACTTCACCAATCCAATATAGATTATCATGTATCCCACTCGATAGAATTTTGACCCATTATGGTTCATAGAACTCATGTGTGTTTGAATAATCAAAGATAGGGTTATCAGTGAGATGCACGTATTCATCCTTGAATGAATAATCTAGTTTCATCATTGATTCCATAAGTGTTTCAATGATGTTATCCCCAACGGTTTCCTTCTTGCAATAGATGTATGCACAAATGTCTTCTACATGTATGACTCCTAACGGAGTCTTGGAAAATGCCCCTTCTACATCATCTGCTATAGACTTGAATGGATTCTTCTTAAACACAAATATCTTCCTTTTAGCAATGTCAAATACTACAGGGGTTGCCATACTTACTTGTTGATTGATTAAATAGGGTTTCATTACAATTCTGGAATGGTGTAAATTCTAGGGTTCCATTTTGACTTCAATCCATTCACCAACCAACCAAATATTTAACCTTTAATGCTTTGATGCTCAATGCTCCTATGCTCTCTGAATTCTATGATCTCAAAATGCAAAAGTGAGGATAATCGATCATTCACTCACTTATATAAAGTTTACTATATTTAATGTTTGTTACCATATGCAGTTTCCACTGAGAATTTCAAACCTTGTTCTTATCAAAGTATAGGTGATGCGTGCATGCATACTTCCTCAGTTCGTGATTACAGACATGAATCCATATGCGCATACTTAGAGGTGAGTATTCCATCGATGTAGTGATTCAGAGCTAGGATATCTCCCCCTAAGACCATGAGGGTCAAATAACTAGAAGTAGAAGGTGTGTCCACTATGGATGCATCTACTACCTTGTTCTCATCATTATCTTTCTTTACTTCAACCCATATTTTACCTAAATCTTCTGTAGCTTGTACAAACTTGACTTCACTAGATTCTTCAAATAATGATTCTTTAGGCTTCTCTTGTTTTTGAATTTTGGATCTGTAGAACCTTGAGATGTGTCCATCCTTGCCACATGAGTGACAAATTATTGGAGGTCTATTGACTTTGGTTATCATGATGCACTACTTGACTGATTTTCCATTATAATTACATATCTAACATGTAATGTTCTGATAGTTTCTCTGAGGTTGATTTCTCTGATTGTGTTGACTCAGATTTATTTGATTTTGCTGTGACTGATTTCTTTGAATTTTTATACAATGAATAACCCTGTGACCAAATATATTACAGGAATAAAAATAGCCATTGAAAGGTCTTACCTCTTTACAATCTCTTGCCAAATGTCCATGCTTTTTACAGGAATAACAAGTTCTGTTAACTTGCTTGAGTTCATCTTTAGGTGGTTCTTTTTTAGCCTCTACAAGATTCTTAGTTTTCTTTGCTTCTGTAGATATCTCTTGTGCTTTCTTTCTTTCTTGCATTGAATTGATTTCAATTTGAGCTACACTGTATCCAACACCAGTAGTATCACCTTTTAGCTTCTATGCATAAAGTTGAGATTGAATTAGATCAAAACTTGTGTGTAATTTCTCAATTTTTTCTTTTGCTTCTATTAATTTAGATTCAATCTTTTTCTTGATTTTTTCCAGCTCTAAGATGTTCATATTTGCTTTCATAAGTTCATCATCTACTTGTTTTCTTTCTTTGGTCTTTTCTTCAATAGTTGTTAGGCTATCTGTAAGTTGTTCATTCAGATCTTCAATCTTAGCTTTCAAAGACATGTTCTCTTCTTTCATCTTTTTGACCATCTTTCCCAAATCATTTGTAGAGCAATCTTTCAGATCTTTCCTTAATTTTTTGATAAGCATTTGAGAGCCATCAAATTTTAGTTTTATTTCTTCATTTTCTTTTTCAGATCTATCAAGATCTTCAAGGGTTGCTTCAAGATTCTTTTTCAGATGTTTTTTTTCTATTGAATCCATGATCTCCTCAAATGGTTAAACTTTCTTTCAGAGGACTAGAGCTCTGATACCAATTGTTGGAAACACTGAGAGGGGGGGTGAATCAGTATTTAACTAATTATTCTATTTCAGCAATTTGTACATAAATCAAATAGATAACATATGAAGCATAACACATTAACACATAACACCAGATATGTTTACGGGGAAACCTGGATCAGAGGAAAACCCCAGTGAGAATTAGTACCCACAAATGTTTGTACTAGTATAATGAACTTGTTAAGGTTCCTTTGCCTTGTTAGAAGCAGTCTTTACAATGCAATTACAATAACCCTATTAAGAGTCTTTACAAAAAACCTGTTATGGGTGAGGACTCACTTTCCAACAGCTCACTTCTTAATAAAAGAAGGCTACAACCTCCTGAAGATAGATATGCACTATATCTAAAAATTAAACTACTGAAGTGACACGACTCTCTGATCAGTTCCTTTTATGTGTTGATGCTTTGATCTCTTAAAAGACTTTATCTCATACTGAATAGTTCATACTACTCTTCTTTGTCTCTGCTCTGCATATTCTTGACTCTTACACTTATTACAAAAATGCATATTAAGTATATATACATACTCAATAGACACGACTGAAAACAATACCTTAGTCGGCCCAATAGCAATATACACAACACTTCCAAACTAATTGTCTTAAGCATGTTTACAAGAGTGATAAAGACATAACTACAAACATATTGCAATAGGTGCTTGGCCTTTACACAATAAAATATTATACGCTAATCAAAAATCTAAAGTCAGCTTCATACTCTATTTTCTAAACTACAAGTGATACTAAACTCGCTGTAACATTTCCATACTATCATTTTGTACCATGCGTGTATAGGGTAAACACAAAAACATATCATAGAGCTTATGTATGAACATGCATAGTTTGAATCGATCATACACACATGTGTTGGTGCTCTGATCGACTACATAACTCTGTTTTGTTATGTCTTCTATACTTAGCCAATTTTATCAGTCAAGTTTACTTGACAAAACTTCATATGACTGTGTTGCCATAATGACAACACAAAATAAGTCATATTCTCCCTGAGAGTCAACTTGCCAATAGGTGTTTACTACAAAAATATTACCCACTATCATACCAGTAGTAGGAGTTTTATTTATCAACATTCCATTGATCCTCGTACATCTTTTATTGTTTCATAAGTTAGAAACCTAGTTTCTAGAGGAGGATTTATTTTTAGAGGATCGATCATAAATACGAAGACAAAATACTGATTTCAAAGGGCTATAACAGTGATATTCATTAGTTAGAGAAATAACAATTAATATATATAGAAAAATAGACAATATAGCACCATAACATCAAATGTATAAGACAATGATATGAGAATGATTTAGGAATGAAAGAATCAGTGCAATATAGAGTAAAAGTTCTGTAGTAGTGCTTAACAAAGAGAGGAATGTTTTTTTCCAATGATAGTACACATCTAAGATATTGCAGTCCAAGACTAGAAATAGTGATCTTGAATGGTAATGGACAATGGTTTCACAAAAATAATGGTGATATCAAAAGATAAGGATAGAGATGCTAAAGTATTATGAACAAAAAGCAAGATAAATGACAAGAGAAACATACAAGACATTTCCATGACAACTAGCAAAACAAACAATGTGAATAGAGAATATTTTCAAGAGCGATATGACATAAGAAACACAATAACATGAATATCCCAGAACACTGATAATAGCCCTCATAATAGTCAGATCTTTTAGCAGTAAACAATTAACTGCAAAACCTAAAGTAATAATCAACAACATCCAAAGAAACAGTCATGATGTGAAATGATAGTTATAATTTCAATGTTAAAAATCATGAAAAACAATTTAGAATAATGCAAAAAATGATTTTTCATGGAAAATTTCAGTATCATAATAGCCACAAGAGGTTGTGGAGACAGTTACAAATATATAGAGGTTCACATCCATGGATTCCAAGAACAACTAAGCATCGATTGACAATTTCATTCAATGTTGAAATTAGTGAGCAAGCAGCGGTATACTTCCATATTTGGAAACAAAATCTATAGGCTTTGGAGGGCCATGTCTTTATTTTTTAAATGAATCACAAGTTTCTTTTCAAAATGGTCATTTTCAAGAGACCATTATTACAAGGACGGTCACTTGGTATTTAGCTATATATTTTGAATGTATGGAAAAGAATGGGAAATTTTTTGCTTCTTTAATGTTTTGATAGATATTAATGCAAGTTATTTGAAGGAATTTACGAAGATCGTAAAATTTGTGTTATAATCTATATCATACATATTGCAAGATTATAAGACATATTTACTTTAGCTTCTCTAAATAAAATATAAAAAAAGTCTTTGGTGAAGGGCTTCCAAGTATGCTTGAGGTCTTGCCCTCTTTTGGCTAGAGGTAGGCATATAATGGTTCACAACTTACTATTGCATCAGTAATAATACTAGCCCCTTCTCATAATAATACTACTCTCCTAGATGAAAAAATATACAAAATTTTCAAAAAGCTTCCCAAAAAGTGGTCAAGCAATTATTTTGCCATAAACAAACAATTTCCTTTATGTGGGGGTTACACTAATAATGCAAAAAATTCATGTGATTTAATTGCAAGTACTTCTATAGAAACAAATGAAATTAATGTTACAATGACTCTCAACATGCTACATGATTTAAATAAGAAAGCCACCCAGGAATAGATAAACCATATTTCTATACTAACCAAAGGCCTTCTACACATTCATAATTGTAAAGAATCAAATTCTAAATAACATAGCAAGGATGTCATTGAACTCATAATATAAAAAATAAATGTCACTATCATGTTGTGTCAAAGAAATAATCAGGCATCTTTTAGTTTGCAAGGAAAATCTCCTTTGGAGCCTCCATGTTTGCTTCTTCAATTTTTGTTGACATATTTACTTTAGCTCCTCTAAATATCCCTTTGATCAATAACAAAATTTCATGCAAAAATGGCAGGACAATGGTGCTAGGCTTGAATCTCTTCTAGGAATAAATTGCTAGGTGTCATAGTCTTCCCATTTTGGGCCCAAATTTGAGCCCTCAATGGTCATAAGATTGTTAAGTGGGGAGAAGTAGTCTTAATATCAACCTTTTTTGAAAGTTTTAACAAATTTCATGAGGTTGAATATAAAGCAAGTCTTACCCCTTTCTAGTTCATTTCCTTTTGAGAAAGAAATCAAGCATATTTAAGGTAGTGAAGGAGAGGTCAAGCATTCAATTTGGAATCCATGATAAATATTTTGTGCTTCTTCCATGAGTTAAGGCATGTGTGACCTACCAAGCAACATCAACCTTTCATGAGGCTTCAAGGAAAGAAGATTCATAGCAAATGTACAACATTGTCATGTCTGCATTTTCTCAAAGTTTTTAGTATCTTTGTAATCAAAGGTATCTTTCTAATCAACATTGATGTAGGAGAGGTTACTTCCTGTGCAGGATTTGACTTGGAAAGATCCTATATAGTTCACCACTATTTTCTCTTTCTTATGTGTTAGCAATTAAATTTGACAAATTTGGATTAGGGATTTTTGAATGTTGACTGATATGAATAGATTTTGAGTTTAAATTCCAACAAAAAAAATATGGTCACTATTAATTAGCCACAATGTTTGACACTTTTTTCACAGAAAAATCATCAAATGGGTCGTCATTTCTGGTTACTTCGATAAACGCTCTTGTAAAAGAGTTAAAATTAACTGAAACCTATAACTGAAGCATGTAATTTTCAAGAACACATGAATCCATTAGAAGGAGTAAGAGTTTGAGACAGATTTACTCGTGTGTACACAACTTGAAAAGATATATTACATGAAATAGGAATTACAGAGACACATTTCCTTAGTTTCAGTAGAAATTTGACATGAAATCCTACTACAAAAATCTTAGCACAAGGATATGTCACAATAGCATATATCTTGTAAATTAAAACACACTATAGTTCATGACCATGCCAAATAGATGACCTTACCTACAAGGCATGGCAGAAAAACAAATATCAATGGTAGTACAAATGGTAGTATAATTATGATGATTGGGCAGTTGATAAAATGAGAATAGTGTCTGCAAGAAAGATAGAACAAGTAGAGTACATGTTCCCACCACTGATGCATCTTACCATGGGTTTGGGAAATGTTCCTATAGAAACACACCCAGTAAAAATCCATATCTGCTAAAGAAAATATGTGTTATAATCTTGCAATGTAATAGATATTAATGAGAGTTATCTGCTGGGATCTATATTTTCTGTTTGACAAAATAGCCACTGAATGTCTCAGAATTACTGATTGGTTTGTATAAAATACCAATGGAATATCTATGTAGGATACGTATGTGGATGATAATTCTTATTCTCACTAAGAATATATTGTATTCTTGTTTGAAATAGTGTTTATACTGACTGGAATAAATGCTTGTATCTGATTAGATGGACTGTGACTGACTAGTTGTTGAGTTTGTGTCATTTGATGGTTAACTTTTCCTAATAAAATGCTCACTGCATGTTATTGAGGCTGACTATCTATGGAAGTGTTGATTCAATGTGTGCCCTAAACTCCCCCCAATTGTTGATTGGATGATATAGGTCTTATGTTTGATGCTTCCTCCATTTTGGTTTAATTCATCTAATGGGTCATGATGAATTGTCACTATCAATATAATTTAGGGGCTCTTTAATTATATGTGGAAATATTTAGCATCATTTAACAATTACCAACTCCTATAGCGTTGAGTAGTTCTTTAGATAGTTTATTGATTGACATTGAAAATAACCATTCATTGTATATATGCAAAAGTATACAACTATCTTCTGGTGATTGTTGACGTGTAGACCATAGTATGATTCAATCCTCCCCCACAAAAATGTTAAGATGAAGTATGAAGCTAGGGATGTTTGAAAGATAATAAGTTATGAATGGAAGCCATGATTAGTTTAGTGTTATTGTCATGATTAATGTAAATTTTCCAAAAGGTAGAGATTAGGGAAGATGATCAGAACTAATGTTGTTGAGTTGTGGAAAGGATAATAAGAAGTTTCCTAGTTGAACAGGGATTAGGGACTAATAGTTTCTAAGGAATAGTCCTATGGATTGAGGTTTTTAAAGAGTGTCCAAGGAATATTCTGTTGGAAATTTGCTTCTGTGAAAATAGTTGATTGTATGTTTATCATTAATGACAACATATAATATACAGTGGTGCCCTATATGCAATTATTAGTTCAGATTTTTTGGAGCTATGCGTATTTATTTCCATGATGTATACATGTTCCAGTCGCTATGTGCATTCACGTAGAGTCAGATATGCAGTTTCTGTTGAGTTATGTTAATCAATTATGGCAGTTACAGTTTCTAGAGATTATCTGTTAAGAGCCGACATATTTATATTATTTCTTTAGTTGTGCCTATCTTTGGGATATGCGTGTTTGTATTCATGTTTATTTATGAGTCAATGATGACTAACCAAAGGTGCTAAACTTGTTTTAATAGAAGTGTGATGTTTGAGTAAATTTGGTGAAGCCGACTTGGTGAAGCATTGCGTCCATTCAATTTGAGTTGTGCGGTCCTAATTTTGATTGCGTGCTTAGTTAAGTTGAAAAGGAAGTTGATGAAGTGTTTCCAAATATTTTCGTGACCTTATCCTTGGTGAAGATACATATAGTAGTTCAAATGTGATCGCTAAGCATGAAAATGTAGTGAAAAAGAAAAGATAGAGCAAAGCAGAAAGTCAGACAAAATAAGTTGAAGATCTATGTGAAGAAATAGAAGAAGATTACAATTCATTGGAACTGATCAAGATAGTAGGTCTACTCAAATAGTTCATTTATCAGATATAGTGTATATCTATCTTACTGAAGGTTGTAGCCTTCATCATTTTAGCATTGATCTTTTGGACAATGAGTCCTCACCCCTAACAGGGTTATTTGTAAAAGACTCCTAACAGGGTCTGACCTTTAACCAGGTCTCTGTACTTCTTGCATTGTAAAGATCAACTCTTGACAGGGTTGTAAGATCTTCTAATAGGGATCATTCTAAACTAGAGAAGATATTTGTGGGTGCTAATTCCCACCGGGGCTTTTACCTAAGTGGTTTCCCCATAACCAAAATTATGGAGTTATCTATTGTGTTATCTGAATGTGCATTTGCTTTATGTTAATTTATAATTAAGTGGAGAAAATAATTAAATTAGTGGATAACTATTTCAACCCCCCCTCTCAGTTATCCTTTGGGACTATTCCAACATAGTCCTATGGATTGAGCTTCAAGGTGTATTTTTATAAAGTAGGAAATCTCATGGGACAAGGAAATTTTTTCTACAAGATAGATTAGAATTGTATCCTAAGAAATAAGAAGAACTACTATTTTTTTCCCAATGTCTTAAGAGATATTTTTTCCATTGATTTTTTTTATAAATAAGGGGCCACAGCCAAGGGAACTACTCTAACTCTTGAGCTACTCCAATTGTCGATGATGAGCCTACTTCAAGATGGGATCAAGGGATGACTTCACCAATTAGAGTCTATAATTTTAAGTGTCTACAAATTTAAGGGTCTACAATTTAAAGTGTCTAAAAATTTAAGGGTATATAATTTGAAGTATCTACAAATTTAAGAGTCTACAATTTTAGTAAGTTCTAAGAAATGGTAAGGCCTAATGAGCCTAGAGACCTAATTGGTGTATGAATTATGATCTGCCGCCAAAGGTTAATAATGCCTTAATAAATATAATGTTTTGTTGATTGGATGTTTCTCCTAATGATGGATTTATGACTATGAAGATGATTTGATAATGGAATTTATGGTTGAGGGTTTTCTTAAATGGTAAGTGTGGTTTTAGGGATTTCTTAACCTAATGTCCCTATTATTAGTGCTTATTTCCAAGTTGTGGGATTTTTTAGGGTTCTTTGTAATCTCTAGCCACAAGTGGAAACTAGTGATTTATAATTACACAATGGCCTCAAATTGACACTCCTAGTTGTCCTGTGTCTGACTTATGTGGATATTCACCACCAAACCTTTCTCAGAACAGTCACTTTATCTCTAACAATGTCAAAGTGGATATTTTATATTTATATTTACATTTTATTTTCTTAGCATTCCTATCAAATATGAATAGCATTCCTATCAAATGTGAATCATTATTAGATTAAATGTGCAATGCTTTGTAGTCAAAATCTATTTAATGGATTTACACTTGATTTTATACAAGATAGTACTAATGCTACTATGTTTATATTTGATGAATTACAATGTTAATATCTTAATTCAAAGTATGGGCGAGAAGTTTTTGGTATAATTATAGCCTGGATATTTTCCTGTGAAGAAAGACCATGTCTGACAATATGAACCTAGAACAAAATAAGGAGACAATTGTTAGATTTTGGGCTAATTTTAAAAGAAAAGGTGATGTAAAATGTTATTTTCCCTGCAAAAATTGCAAGGGCTTAAAGACTCGAAGACTTCTAGTCAAAACAGCTGAGAAAAATTGTAGAGAGCATGGTCACATTGAAGGGGCCATGATTTTTGTCCATTGGTAAGTATTTCAATATATTGTTTTAACAATTTATATACATAAGAAATCAATTGACAATGAGATCATGGTCATGGTTAATTTAATGTCATCATTTTGATATAGGTTAACCACCCTGGGTTACATGTTATGGACCATAAAAATCTAGAGAATGTGAATTTCCAAGTGGAGGAACATGGAGGTGTGAATATCCAAGGAGAAGATAATGATTCCATGCAAGAAGATGATCCTGCGACAGAGAACACAATTGAAGATGCTGGTATTGTTGTAGTTGATCATGTGCCAGAGAATACGATCACTACAACATTTGGGGTCAAATTTTGACACAGATTTGTGATGGCACTACCATTTGTGTGTGATTTTTGTATTTTTTTCCAAGTTCCCATGATGTTGTCGTAATAGAGATGGTACACTCATAATTACAACACCCGCATGATTATAAAAAAAGAAAATAAAAAGAAAGGTTCATTTCTAATTTTTGTGATCGAGCTGTGTGCGCGATGAGGGATCTTCTGTTATGAAGCTTGAGCTCAATTCATCACTTGGCATATGGTAGCCATGACTTGAGGTAGACATTAAAGCTTTGTCTTCTTGTTAACGTACTCAATTTCATTTTGATGGAATTTCTAGTTGATTTATTGGCACAATATGAATGTTAATACTGGCATTGTTTACATCTTTGCATTTGGAATGCTTGATGACCCACAAGATTTAAGAGCTAGGGAATTGTTTCTATTACCTTCAAGGCATTGTGTGAAGTATTTGATATTAACTATGTGGTACTCCCCATTTATGATCATTTCACAAGGAAATGTCTTGATGGCTCGCAGGCTACAAGCTAGGGCATCATGCATTGTTTATGAGCTCACTGTTTAATACTGGCATTGTTTACATCTTTGCATTTGGAATCCTAGCTTGATGACCCATGAGATTTGAGAGCTAGGGCATCATTTCTATTACCTTCAAGGCATTGTGTGAAGTGTTTGATCTCTCTTTATTTTTTTTTTGTTGATATTCACTATGTGGTACTCCTTGTTTATGATTATTTCATGAGGAAATATCATGATGGCTCGCAGGCTGCAAGCTAGGGCATCATGCATTGTTTATGAGCTCACTATTTAATACTGNTCTTTACATTTGGAATTCTTGATGACCCATGAGCTTTGAGAACTAGGGCATCATTGCTATTACCTTCAAGGCATTGTGTGAAGTGTTTGACATCTCTTTATTTTTTTTTCTGTTGATATTCACTATGTGGTACTCCTCGTTTATGATTATTTCATGAGGAAATATCATGATGGCTTGCAGGCTGCAAGCTAGGGCATCATGCATTGTTTATGAGCTCACTATTTAATACTGGCATTGTTTACATCTTTGCATTTGGAATGCTTGATGACCCGCGAGCTTTGAGAACTAGGGCATCATTGCTATTACCTTCAAGGCATTGTGTGAAGTGTTTGGTCTCTCTTTATTTGTTTTTTTGTTGATATTCACTATGTGGTACTCCTTGTTTGTGATCATTTCATGAGGATGTTGGAATTACTAGAATGATGTACTGAGAATGGAGGGGTGAATCAGTACCTCTAAAAATTTTAGGTGATTATCCCATTAACCTTTGTGTCTTCAGATTTGTATATTCACCTATCTATCTATTCATCTTTCTTTATGTATGTGAAAACATAACATAAGTTCTATACATGTGTAAACATTCAATAAATATACATGAAAGTAAATAACACATAACACAAGATATGATATCGCAGAAAACTCCTGTTAGGAAGTAAAACTGTGGTGGGGATGTCACCCACAAAACTTCACTATCTAAAGATAAGAAGGGAGCTGGTTAAGGCTCAAAATTTGATCGCTTCTAATGATCTACCCTATTAGGAGTATTAGAGTGGAGACCTGTTAGGATCTACTTCATTTGAAGCTTTAGCAATGCCGTTAAGTGTGCACTTTGTTAAGAGATTTATCAAGAACTGTTAATTCCACCTTCTACTAAAGGATTTCTAATGTGATGCACTTGTTAGAATGAAACTACATTATAAATGTTGATCTGATAGTATATGAAATCTCTAATTGTTGATAATAGATCCTATAAAGCTTACAATGTATATGTAATCACCTTGAGTGATTGAATGATACCTTGTCTCTGCTCTTCGGTAGCCTTGTCTGTGTTCTTGAGAACTGATATGATCTGTTTCTGAACTTTTCATGAATTCACTTCTACTATTTAGATTTTATTCGTGGATACAATCATTTTCAACTCTTGTCATTACAAAGGATTGAACATCTATATATACTAGTTTCTAGGTCCATTCTTGATTCATGCTTTTCAAGTTAACTCTAGATCCAAGGTTTACAACTTGACCTTGATCTTTAGTTAGTTATGTTTTAGATCCGTTAGGATGCTTTAAAACAATTACAATATACTTTCTTGACCCTCAAGTAATGATTTAAAATAAATTAAAACTCTATAAATAGAATTACAATGTTTTATCTGACGTGGAAAGTCAGATCCACTTTTTGTAGGTTTTGTAACTGACTATCGGTTTTGATACTCAGGCTTCTTTATCAGTCTGTCGGGTTTCTTTCATTATTTTCTTTGTCGAGATTCTACTTTGTCAGTGTCCCTATATTGAACTATTTGTCAGGTTCCCAGTTTCGTTAGGTTCCTTTCCTTTTTTTCTCTATCAGAAATGCTCATAAAACTATACCATCGGTGATGTTCTTTTGGTATGTTGTCAGTTCAACAGTTGACAGTGTTCATTAGGCAATTCCATACTTAGCATTTTCATGACAAGTATTGTCAGCTTGTTGGGTATTCTGTGTGTTTTCTATTGGGTATGCCTATACCGATGACCTTTATCATGTTTTTCACTTAAGTATACTAATGGAAAAACTTAATGTCATCAATCTCCCCCTTTGACATTAGTATCAAAAACTAATATGTGTAAATATATTAGTATGTACACATGTGTATACTCCTTTGTTTTCTTTCTTTAGTCATTAAATGACTCACCCTATGCATATGTCGGTAAGTGTAAGTGTATATACATATAATTTCCTTCCCCTTTTTTTGTTTCCCCTTTTTTTGCTGAGATATAAAGTACATATAATATACATGTCCTTTCCTCCTTCTGCTATTGTAGTATATTGTACATATGCACATGCATTCATTCCTCCTTTTTTGATAATAAAGGAAAAGGTACTTACAACTTGTCAAAAATGTGGGAGTGTGAGGCTTTGATTTCCTCCATCATCTTCTCCCATTTCTCCTTCAAATTTTCTAGAGCCATGTGCTCAAGTGATATCCTCACATGCATATCATAGATGTTGTCTACCACAAACATCTCCGGGGTCGACATCAAATTCCTTGCATCTGTAATGTGTTGTTGTAGAGTAGTGAGGTTTGGCGATATGTGAGATTGTAGCTTGGTAACCTTATTCCAAAATTGTGTCTCTACATCCCATATTTCTTGCCTTAACTTGTTTACTTCTGTGATCTTTTCATGATGCAACTTTACTACATTTGCATTAGAAGTTAAACTTTGTGCACTTGCTGTCAGATCTGAATCTAGTTGGGACAACTTTTCACCATTCTCTTTTGTGAAATTTTCAAGTGTGCACATTTGTTGAACTAAGGTAATAGCTTCTTCAATCATTAGTTCTAATTGACTTGTTAATTCAAAGAGCTTTACCTTGTTTTCTGCCACTTCTTGGCTGATTTTCTCAACTAGTTTGTGTTGATACTTCTTCTCTACCCGTTCTTCCATTGCCTTCTCTGCATCTACACTTTGAGTGGTGATGGCATCAGTAAGAATTGCAATTTGTTCCATGATTGATATGTCATTTTCAAATTTTACCTTAGGAACAAGTTGATGTAGTATGTCCCTAGCTTTGTCAAGTGCTTGGGCTTCCCTATGTGATTTTCTCATTTTCTCCTATAGGGATTTTCTTTGACACATCACTCCAAAATTTTGAAGTGTTTCAGTATCTACAGTTGAGACATCCCACTTGGGTATTTTGATCACCTCATCAAGTGTTACAGCCAAGATATCTTTCTTTATTACTTTCTTCTTCTTCTTCTTTTGTTGGGAGACAGACTAGTGAACTACCAGCTGTAAATATTGAGATTGGATTGATTTGGTGGGTGAAGGTCAAGAAGATGAAGCATCTTGTTTCTTTTGTTCAGAGTCCACCTATTGGTTGTGTGAAGATGTCTCTTTAGTGGCCTTGGGTGTATCAACAGACTTTTCTCCCTTATCCTTCATGCTATCATCTTGCTTAACTTCTTCACTCTTTTCTTTTTCTTCATCCTTTCTCAATGTTTCATCCTTGTTATTATCTTCTCCTTTGTCCTTTTCAATAGATAACCTTTGCTGAGTTTCGGTTGCATCATTCATCTCTGTGTCTGTATCCTTTTGTGTGTCTGATGCATTTTTAATTTCATCATTACCCATGTCCTTGGGTATGTTCTCATCTTTTTTAGATGATTTATCCTGACTAGAGTTAATATCAATATCTTCTATCAATATTCACATGTTGGTCAGATTATTTACCTCTGCAGTGTCAGTAAGTGTGTCCTGTCTGTCAGTATCACTTTGTGCAATAGTGACATCTTCATCTTTTTGCACCTCTTCTACAAGGTCTTTTCCTGTATTGTCATTAATGATATTATCCAACCATGTTTCATCATTAATATCCTCATTTATGTTACCTTTTATTGCCAATTCTTCTTTGGTAACTACTACTTCATCATCCAAGTCAATATGAGTTGGGCTTGGTGGAATTGGGCTTTCCTCACTTTGTGCTTTGTCAAGAGTAGTGTTGGGCCATACCTCATCTTCAACTTCAGTATTCTTGTTTCCTGGTGTATCACTCTCTTCTTTGTCCAATTCAACTGATGAATCACTTTGTGTATCTTTAATGGTGATTTGTTCTTTCTCCAGGATGGCTTCCTTAGTGGGGTTTTTGAGTACTATACACCATTTTTTAATGCTTTCCTGATCTAGCTCAATTAACTTCCCTTTTAGAAATTTGTATGCTCTCATTTTGGGTGAGAACTCATTTTCATATCTTTTCATCATTTCATCTATCTCTTCCTTCTTTGAATCAGAAGGCATAGGAGTAACAAGTACTCTTTCTCTTATCTCTTTTTTGTTATGAAGCGCAAATGTCCATCTTGCAGACAATCTATCTATTAGCTCCTTGGGTACTTCATATTCCTTGAATTGAAGTGGAACCTAATTATGTTTGTACATTTTAGCTATTATAGATTCTTCAATTTTATTTTGATCCTCTTGATCAAGTTTCAACCATTTCCTAATATTAGGATCTGAAATAGATTGTGATTCTGAAATGTTTTTACATATTTCATCAATGGTTTTAGGGATCAAGGGTTATTTCCCTTTTTGAACTTCTATGTCAGCTTCATCCATAGCTAATTCATCTAGATCTTCTTTTGTTCTGAGAAAATTTATCCTTTTGGTTGGTTTCCCCTTTGGTGAGACTGGTTTCCTCTTGTAGGTTCTCACTCTCCCTTTCTTCAACGGTGAAGGAGTTGCTTCCTTTATTGTTTGGCTTCTTTTCCTTGAAGTAGTTGTTGTTCTTGATTTCTTAGGTGGAGGAGGAGGTGGTGAATCTGACTGTGTAGCCTCTGAATCACTCTTTTCTATATCTTCACCGATGGGTGACTGGCCCTCAGTTTCTTCCTCCTTTCCTTCTATTTCCTCTTCACCTTCATTAATAACTACCAATTTCTTTGTTAAATCCTTTACCATTTTGTTCTTCTTGTTTACAACTTTCTTGACAACAAGATCTGACTTGATTTTTAGTTTGTATTCTTCATAAGTGCCAAATCTTGTTTTCTTGTTGTCCAATGGTTCATTCAATAGTGCCTTGATGCATTTTGTAGCTTGTCCTATTTGGATTCCATAATCCAGTGGTGATAGCCAAGATTTTCTAGGTACTACTGGTTTGATATAAGTAAAATCAGTATCTACCATAAAAAATATAGCATCCTTATGTTCTTCTATCAAACTCTCTGGTATGCTTGTTCTTTCTTGCATCTTTTCCTTAAATCCTTTGAAATATTCATTCATTAAGTTATCAAAATCTATACCTAATGATTCTATGTGCTCACATATCTGTATGGTGACTGGTTTTCTTATGTCCCATACTACTTTGCCTATGGAAGGAAAGTATTCTTCAAAGTAAAAGAATATGCACATAATGAGACAACCAAACTTACAAGTGTTTTTCCTTGATTCCCTTATAGTGTTCATGTTCTCCTCAAGTTGATTTAACAATATTTATGAAAGATTCATCTTCTTTCCTTCTTTGATGATCTTGTAGGTTGTGCTCATAGCAGTGCTTGCTATTATATTCATTCTACTAGCCTGGAAGATTTTATATCCTACCACACATGCACCAAACTTAAGTTCCTCATCAGTGATGGTGTTGACCTTAAGACCTCTATTGTCTGATTTTGCACCTATCAAATTTTCTACTTCCTTTCTGGATGGGTACTTGTGAGCTCTTGGCTTGTCAGTTGTGGGATATCTAGTAACCGCATGAATAACATCTTTTGTTATTCATTTAGGCTCATCAAGCCACAATGTCTAGTTATGCATTTTTCTAAGAACTATCCATATCCATTCAGACTTAAAAACCCTAGGAAAGTGTAATGCATTTGTTAGACCTTTCACGTCCAGATGCTTGTGCTCTTCTTTTAGGTTTCCAATGTCATCACATATTTCCTTATAGGACTTATCTAGGTCTAGATCTCCTATTTTTGAGATCTTGAAATGTATATAGGACCTTACATCCTCTACCAGCAAAACCCTAGGTGGGATTCTGGAGAATGCTCCAGAATCATCAGGTTGCAATGCAATTTTTGGGTGTAACCTATCTTTAGGTTCAACACAAGGACTATTGCTAATAAGATTAATAATTTTCTTCTTATCCTCTTTCAATTTGGCTGTTCTTGAAGTAGATGCCTTCATATTTGGAAATTTAGGGCTTTTCATAATTTAAACATAGTGCAGTCAGTGATTGTAGGTACTTACTAAATCTTTGTGATCACTTGTGAATCTATTGAGTCATGTTGAATCTTGCTAAGGTTGCACTTCAATTTTTTCTTCAATCGCTCTACTTAGCTCTGGTTCATTTCTCAAAAATTGTGGGTGCAAAATGAGTTCTTCCATCGTGCTTCTATAACTTTTTGTGCCCTAAGTTGTCATTAATGCCCAACAACTCGTTGGTGTACAAAGACTGAGTTCGTTAGTTTAGGCATAAATAACATCGATGGTGTAGGTGAAAAGTTTTGGGGTATCTAGTAGCTTTGGTGATTTCATCAATGATTTTCAGTAAGATGGCAACGACAACCTCTATCAACTCAAAGATCACTGATGTCTGTCAGTTACACTTAGCGACTTGACTTTTGTGTAATGCCTGATACATTTTAGTAAGTAGTGTCAACTTTACTATGTGTGTTCACCGATGCTTATTGGTACCCATTAACTGATGGAATTTGTTTTTCAATAATATTACAAGTAACAATATAGTGCATCTTCAATAATGCTAATTTTAACAATATGAACAATGTGTAATGGAACTGGTGCATAATCTAACTTGTCATAATGCAGTTCCATACTTACTTGTACAACTTAGTTTGGAATAGTGATGCCACTAGATTCATTGGATGGGGTGTCATCATTTGCATTTCTTGTTCCAGCACCTTCAGTGTTTGTAGCATTTGTCCACATCTTGTTTCTCATCTTCTTGATGTCGTCAATGGTTTTTCCATTGGGATAAGTACTTGCTTCTGTCAGTCGGTCTTTGTAATCTTTTATCACATGTCCAACCTTATGACAATGTAAACATGCCATACCTAGATTGGTCCATTCTCTTGGTCTTCTAGTCCATTTTATCATACAGTTGGCAGAAATATGACCATACCTTACACATGCCATGCAGTTTATCCATGTGTTATAGTCCCAAACATATGAGTTACCGATTCTTGTCGGTTTATAGCCATTATTAGGTTCTTTTGGTGTCCATGCTTTCTTTTTATTTTTCTAGCACTCCTGATGTGTATGTCCATTCATTTTGCAGGTAGGAAAGTACTTGTCCATGTAGGTTTCCTTCTTTGTATTTTTCACCTTGGATCTACATTCATGTGCCTTGTGTCCTTTCTTGTGACATTTATAACAATTACCAATGAAAGTAGATTGTGATAGAGGAATACCTTTCATTTTGTTTCTGCAAATGTTTGAAGTGTGACCTGGTTTTCCACAATGATTACATGAAAACTTCTTGGTTCTTGGAGTTGTATAAGCATTCCTTTGATCTAATTGATTAGATGATTCTCCATTGTCAGTGTACCCTAGACCTGTGTAGTTGTTGACTCTTCTTTGTCTGTCAAGAAAGTCATCCATTCTTTTATTGCTATCCTTAGCTTTCTTGATTAGTTCATTGTGTTGATTCTAAATTCTGACTTCATGCTTTATATTTTCATTCTATTCTCTTAGCTCACCGATGATCTATATTCTTTCAATGAGTTCAGTATTTAATTTGTTTGCCTCTTGACTCATAAGAATAATCTGATTGGTAATCTGATGGTGGTGATTAGTAAGTCTTTGAATCTCTGATTCTTTTTCTTGTAGCTTCTCTGTGATTTTCCTCCTATCATCAATAGCCAATGTTCTCTCTGATTTATCTTTTCTTGCATCATTCATGATATCAATCATTTTTACCATCTGATTCTCTTGACCAATTTGCATCATCTTGATTTTCTCTATCAGATGTAGATTGACTTCTTAGACTTGTGATCTCTACTACTGATGTGTCTGATACTTTGCTTGTTGTTGATTTAGCTAAGTTGAAGTAATCTGGGATCTCCTCTTCTTGATAATCTTTTTCATTAAGCCTAGATGTCATAATATTTCTTTCATGAAGAAAATTTCTCATGCTCACTCTCACCTCTTTGTAATTCTCATAGTAAATCTGAATTTGTAACTGCTCATTCTCAATAGTCTTGTCTAGTCTGTACTTTTCCATTGTCTTGATCTTTTCTCTTAAGTCTTTAAGATTTTCAAGAAAGAGAATTAGCTCTGATACCAATTGTTGGAATTATTGGAATGATGTGGTGAGAGGGGAGGGGTGAATTAGTACCACTAAAACTTTTAGGTGATTAGCCCATTAACCTTTGTGTCATCAGATTTGTATATTCACCTATCTATTTGTTCATCTTTCTTTATGTATGTGAAATCATAACATAAGTTATTTACATGTGTAAACATTCAAGAAACATAAATGAAAGTAAATAAAACATAACAAAAGATATGATATCACTGAAAACTCCTGTTAGGAAGTAAAAACTTCGGTGGGGATGTCACCCACAAAACTTCACTATCTACAGATAAGAAGGGAGCCAGTTAAGGCTTACAATTTCATCACTTCTGATGATCTACCCTGTTAGGAGTATTAGAGTGGAGACCAGTTAGGGTCTACTTCATTTGAAGCTTTAGCAACATCGTTAAGTGTGCACTCTGTTAAGAGATTTATCAAGAACTGTTAAGTCTACCTTTTACTAAAGGATTTTTGATGTGATGCACTTGTTAGAATGCAACTACATTATAAATGTTGATCTGATAGTATATGCAATATCTAATTGCTAATAATAGATCCTATAAAGATTACAATGTATATGTAATCACCTTGAGTGATTGAATTATACCTTATCTCTGGTCATTGGTAGCCTTGTCTGTGTTCTTGAGAACTGATATGATCTGTTTCTAAACTTTGCATGAATTCACTTCTACTATTTAGATGCTCTTCGTGGCTAAAATAATTTTCAACTCTTGTCATTACAAATGATTGAACATCTATATATACTAGTTTCTAGGTCTATTCTTGATTCATGCTTTTCAAGTTAACTCTAGATCCAAGGTTTACAACTTGACCTTGACCTTTAGTTAGTTATGTTTTAGATCCGTTAGGATGCTTTAAAACAATTACAATATACTTTCTTGACCCTCAAGTAATGATTTAAAACAAATTAAAACTTTACAAATAGAATTACAATGTTTTATCTGACATGGAAAGTCAGATCCACTTTTTGCGGGTTCTTTAACTGACTGTCGGTTCTGACACTCAAGCTATTTTGTCAGTCTGTTGGGTTTCTTTCATTCTTTTCTCTTTTGGTCTTCTACTCCATCGATGTCCTTGTATTGAACTATTTTTCAGGTCCCCAATTCCTTCGGGTTCCTTGCCTTTTCTGCTGTTGGTGATGTTCATAAAACTGTACCATTAGTGATGTTCTTTTTCCATGTCGTCAGTTCAACACTTGACAGTGTTCATCGGGCAATTCCATACTTAGCATTTTCACAACAAGTATTGTCATCTCATCAGGTATTTAGTGTGTTGTCTATCGGGTATGCCTATACTAATGACCTTTATCATGTTTTTCACTTAAGTATACTAATGGAAAAACTTAATGTCATCAGAGGAAATGTCTTGATGGCTCATGGGCTCCAAGCTAGGGCATCATGCATTGTTTATGAGTTGAGTGTTTAATACTGACATTGTTTACATATTTGCATTTGGAATGCTTGACGACTTGCAAGCTTTGAGAGTTAGGGAATCATTTCTATTACCTTCAAGGCATTGTGTGAAGTGTTTGATCACTCTTTATTTGTTTTGCTGTTGATATTCAGTATGTGGTACTCCCCATGTTTCTTTTAGAAGTGTAAGGCTTGACTATGCACATGCATAATTGTAGATGAGGATGAGTAGTAATAGGATGTCATTCATTGCTTAGATATTTTTGATCTAACCCCCATCTCTCTTTTCTTTGCAGGTTTTGGATCACACAGGAGCACACTAGATTCATACCCGGGTCAAAAAATCATCACTTTAGGCAATGTTTTGTACCCTTAGTATTTATGTTCATAATCTTATGTATGCCTGTACTCTTGCATATTCTTCTGAAAGTTGGCTATGCTCATGGCCTGTGTGAGCCCAGATGATTTTATCTTTTAGTTCATTTCCTTGTATAGTATATACTTGAGTTATTTGGCATATATATACATGTAATCTTTAGATGCATAAATTTATTTTCCTTTACATTTATCTTTTCATGAAATGAACACAAATTAAACAAGATCATCTAATAATGCAAACTAGGGTAATGTAGGCACTCATCTAGTAATTAGGTTACCAAATTGGAATGGGTATGAAAAATATGGTAACAAGAACCATTACTAAGGATTGAACATAAGTCTAAAAGTCCCCAAACCTATTGTTCTATGTGTCCTTATTGCCTTTGTAATTTTGGTTCAATCCCTATAGGATGCCCAAGCCTAGAGGCCAAGGAAAGTACCCAAGATCACTTGAAAGAAAGGTGAATGAAACCATTGTCCTTTTTTGGGTAAACCCATATAAGTGTTCTTCCTTTGCATCACAACTCCTACTTGAGGATCCACAATCATGCATTTATGTTCAAGACTTATTATTACCTTGGTCTTTTTGAATTTTAGGATGATATCTCAATGGGGAAAGACAAACCAAAACCTTTCATAGACCAATCACAACCAAGGCATGTGGGTGTTCTTCTGTTGTACAATTATACTCATAAAATATTTGTACAGTTATAAAATTGCATGTCTTAAAATTTTATAACATAGTTCCTTAGCATATTTTACTATGCTGAGGAACTATGTTCAATGTCAAATGTGTTATCAAGCAACAATGTTTCATATCTTGAACCTCACAAGATCTTCAAGCTAGCATGATATCAAAATACCATGGCAGTGGTGATTCAATGCATCTACAACCTCAACAACATGACAACATTGATCCAATAACAAAAAATACATTAGAAATGCAAAGCTTACAATCTCAATGAAATAAAGAGTGTATAAAACAATATACGGTATAACCTATCGTATTATTGGTACTTCATCTATAGTTTTAATTAACGTATGTTTCTTTTGCACACTTTGGTCCCCAATGAACTTCCTTCAATAGACACTGAATTTTGTGTTAGAGAGAGGATATATTGCATAGCACAATCTTCATTACATGATTTGAGCCTATTTTCCATGGATGGCATAAAGGTCTCTTACAAAAAAGTTTTCAAAGTGATGGAGTATGTTGGACCTTGTTATGATTAGATTAGTTGGATATCAATTGTTAGATATAAAAAAAGTTTGTGTAGGTATGCACTCGAAGAAAATTATATACAACAAAAAGTCAGTGAATAAAGTAAAATAGTAGCTATATACATTGATGAAAGGCCAAAAGCATGAGGGAACATTTTAGGTTTTATAAACAGTACATGACCTGTGTCAACTAAGAAGAAACCCAATTGCATATTTGAGGCGCGCGAGGGAAATCACGTATGTGTATGTGCAATCAAATCAATATGTTGAGATGAAGAGTTGCTTATAGATTACAATTTGAATCACATAGATACAAAAAAACCCACTATCATGGACAAGGTCGTACACACTATGCACCATTTAAAATTGTTTAAAAATTAAAAAACTATCTCTTCTTTTAATTGAAGCATTCTGATAATTCTCTATTATTCAACGTAACTTAGAATAAGAACACATGTGTTTTAACATGTCTCAATAATTTTTTTTTGAAATACAGGGCTATAGTATGGATCAATAGTCACACGATATGTATGGCAATGATGGTTCTCATGGGACTTCTTCTTCCCGACAAGTAAAACTCATTGTTGTTGTACAAATGCACATACAATAAAAATGTTAATACGTATTTTTTGTTATTTTTTATTCTTCACTACTATTTTGGATTGGTTTTAAATAAAGTGATAATAATATTGCTCTCACAAATGAGTGCTAATCAAAAAAAGGGAAAGGAACAAGTAGTCCACGAGGAGCCGCAAGATGAGAAGGATCCATTCATTGTTGATTTTTCATCATATGTTGATCCTTTGGTTGCATTTCAAAAGGTCCTTTGTACAATTTCAAGAGATTTAACTTGATTGGAAGATATTCAACCTTAGACTCCTAAAATAATGATGAGAGAGGATGAGTTGGCTCAACATGTTTGGAATTATACAGTAAGTATTAATAAAGTTTTAAATTATAACAAAAGTTCAATAATGGTTTTTATAGTATACTCTTTTATTTATGTCATTAACTAAAATACATATGTGTTATTTTTATAGAGGATGCAAAAAATATTAAAGGGCCATGCCCCAGATGCAAATACTTCAGGTGATTCAAGTAGAGCGCATGTTTTATCCTCCACTTGTGTTTTGCTCGAACAATATATATTTTTAATAGTTCTAACAATCTTGTCCATGGTTGTCCATATTTTTTTATGCTCTAACAATCTTATTTTTCATCACCTACTATTGATCCTATGTTGAGTACACTGCCTGCTACAAGGATGAGAACCACATAGGTACTGCTACCTGCAATGTCGGCAACATGTAGCATGGCCACATATGCGATGGAAAAGCCTATTATTGGTAAGTAGATTCATCTTTTTCTCTCTCATTTATCATGTGTTTATTTCACTTGAACTATTCTTTCTTGGGGGGCATTTTATAATATTGGATTCATTTTATGTAGGAGGCGATGGTGAAACTCTTGGATGTACTTATGTTAGATGTACGAGAATAATAGATAATTGTGATCAATTGCTCATGAATATTGAAGATGGACTTCTCGTGAGAGTATCCTAGCTTCCAGGTACTTTAAAGATTGATCCTTTATTTTACTATACAATATTATACTCATAATGTAATGCACTAACCCCCTGTGTAGTCCCTTGCAATAACTAATAATCTTGTTATTATTTTGCAGGGAATAATCTATTTTATGAAAAACTTAATGATGAATGTTTGTGCATTTTTGGGCCGACCGTATGCACATGATATCATATTTTGATTTTATTGCTAGATCATATTTCCTTGCATCCCTTTCTTCAAGTATATTAAAAGGTAGCTTCACTTCGTTTATGAATCTAGTAGTTTTTTTTTTCTTAAAAGGTGGCAATTACAAGATAAAGAGTTAAAGGATAAACTCATTGACTCTATAATAAATTTTTTTGGACCCAATGCCTTTCAAAGACTTAGGATCCTTGAGAAAGTGGGCCAAACTTTGAAGTATATTAGGGACAACTATAGGTCCCAAATAGAACACAACCCTTATTATGAGCGGCCCCCCTATGATCCTATTAATGAGTGGGAGAATCTTAAAAGGGATGGACTTGAGAGATGCACAAGACATGGTGGAAAAATAATATCACCTGAGGAAAGAAGGTACATGATAATCTTAATAATGAAATTATGTACTATTTACTCTTTGTACTTATGTGATCTAACACATTTCAAACATAACAAAGGTTGCCTGACACATCAAAGGCAATAGAAGCAAGAAAAAAAAAGCACGGGCAACACAAGCTCAGCTTGGGTGGATATTCAAAACTTGATGCATGAATTGTAAGTAATAGTAAATGAAAAACCATATGCAAATATTTATAAATTGTAATCAATTTAGTTTTGATGAAATTTACTACAATAAAAATTCATGATACCAAGAAAAAATGTAAGGCTTGGAGTTCAAACAAAAGATTTGAGAAGAGGACAAGAAAGTAGGCTACAAACAAGGCTATACAATCATGGCTAAATGATTTTGATCAATGAGTGTGCAAGGTTCTTTAGGTGGATTTTTTGATCAGGTAAATAAGCCATTTGATTTTTAAATCAAGTTGAATACTTTACCCATTACTGTATTTGATGTTAAGTTCCAACATAAAGTGAATATATTTGTTTTAAGTAAGGAAACAATTATTATATATTTGTTTAAAACTTTAAAGTGAATATATTTATATGTATTAAACTAAATGATTAACATTTCTCAGTATTTGTCTTGTATATGTATATATTGTCGATAAATGCACTAATTATTTACATTGGAATGTAGCTTGCTGATTTTGAAACACCATCTGAGCATGACAGAGGTGTCGATTTGAATGTGCATTGTAGTACTCAAGGTATACATTTTCTATTCAAATTTTGATTATTGATTTATTAATAAAAGTAAATATTTTAAATTGAATTTGGTGTAGTAATAAAAATTTAATTATAATGTGTTGGGATTAATAAAACATTTTGTATTGCAGTTGTAGGGGATGCAGAGGTTGTTCCCAATGAGCGTCTTGAGGTTCAAGCCGTCGGGAAAGAAGATGTGGTTGGACAAGGTAAAGAGTGTCACGTTTATGTTTTTTAAAGTATTGAAATGCTTGTAACAATTATGATAATATGTTTTAAATTAACCCCAATTATGATAATATGTTTTTAATTTAACCCTTTTATTTGTTATTGCAGAGGACCTGCCTTTGCAAAGGACAATGAGATCACGTGCATAGGTGAGAAGAAATGATGATGCTGAGATGGATATGCCTCTGCAACAATATAGGGAAGCAGAAAAAAAGTAAAAGTAAAAAAAAAAGAAATGATTCTGATTTATGCAACTTATTCTATAATAACTGATGTTTATGTCTTAATGTTTTAATCTTATGTGTTAATGAATGTTATGATATCTTAATGAATGCTAATGAGTCTTATTAACTATAATGAATTCTAATAATCTGATAGGCTTTCCCTACAAGCTTTCTCATGTTCGTATGCAAGAGAAACGTGTCTCACACCCCTGAAACCACCAAACACTCTGAAATGGTTTTCTAATCATGGTTTGAGGTTATTTCTCTCCATATTCAGCTATATATGTAGGGATATTTTGTGGATAGGTTGTGTAGGGCCTCTACTTCCTTTTTCCAAGCATTGGAGGTTTTCTTACTCTAATTAAATGTCATCCCACTGTTACTACTCAACACCTCATCTCGATATGCTATCCATGACTTCAACCAAAACTTGCAAATTGAAATATTATGCTAGCATCTACAACTGGAGGTTAGAATCATCTCCATTTTTTTTTCATGATTTAGCTTCTGCTTGACGTAACCTTGGGTGAAGCGGTTTACAATTTTATTTTCTTTGAATGAATGACCTTGGATCTCCATTTTATGGAAAAATTAATGTGAAGTTAAGGACATTTTCAGTGAAGTGTCAGTGCAGGCATACAATTTTGTATTTAGAGGGTTTATGCTAGATTTGGTTATTTTTTCTATTATTGCAAGTGATTTTCAGATTAGCTGTCTTTCAGAAATTCTCCAAACATTGAAATTTTATGGGTTTAGGGTTGAGATATTTGGCATGAAGATTTGTATCAACAGTTCTGGACAAAAAAAATTAAGGTTTTATGCAACATAGAACATAGGATAAACAAATGCATAGTAAATGGCCTTTGTTTACTAAGACTACCCAATTAACCTTTCATAAATCATTATCATTTGAAAAAACTCTCCTCTGAATTTTTTCCCTTTAGAATGGCATTATAGTACCCCTGTCACTTTTCATAACTATGCACCATCCTCTCAAACATTCCTTCACCTACATTGCTTGATAGGTCTATGCTATGGATTCCTCTTGACAGAAAAATTTGATGGTATTTTCTCTTGATATTTGATTTTCTATTTTCTGCCATTGGAGTAACTTTGGTGAAAACTTCTAAATTGTTATGCACTTGTTGGCAATTGAGTTCACATATGTGTCAATAGATTTCTATGGGATATATTAAAATATTTTAAAGGTTAGTTTCTTTTAATCCTTTAAAGAAATGGGTGGTGTTCAAATAGATTCATAATTTTTTAAATTCTTACAACTTGATTGTGGATTTCTACTATTTCCAGGTAGGAATAATGGAAAAATAGAGTAATTTTACAGAAATTCTTGTCCAAAGACAATGGAGTAGAGCATGGAAATCTTTATTCTATATTCCAATTAGTAGCATTTGATATGGTCAGTGGTTTCCATTAAAATTTTCTCTCAAGTGGTTGTCTCCTTTTTTCTTATAGGATTTCACATGATCTCATGGTGAACATCATTGCCTTCAAATGATTTTCCAGGCAAGCATGTATGGTTTCACAATATTTTCTTAACCACTACCCCATCAATGAACTTGAATCCATGTAACAGTTTGTTGCAACTATGCCAAAATTTAATTCAACTTAGTTGTCTGGTTTTGGAAGCATGTAATATGGGCACAGTTAGTTTGTCAGGAACTCATTGCCAAGATTGCAAGTTTTTATAAGATTTAGGCCTTGTGAACAGGTATTTAGACATGGTCAATATTTAGGTCTTGTAGCATGCTGCTTTCTTCTTTTGAATAAAAAAAATTAATGTTTTATTCATTAAAAATTATATCAAAGATATCAAATGCAAAGTTAAATGTTTAACAAATCATAAAAATCACATCCTATACCATTGCCTAGGAAAGTTGTAATGATAATGAGAATTTTGGTGGATAGGAAAATAACATTAATAATTATGGAATTCCTTCAGCGTTTTAGACAAAAAAAAAAGTAACAGTTTTAGACTTCAAATAAATGTGTACGTTGAGTGCATGGATTTTGTGGGTTTCTTACTTTGGATGCTAAGAACGTTTAAGTTTTCTTGAGAGTATAAAACTAGATAGGACATAGAACTTTGTAGTTCTTCAAGTCCCTAAAGATATTCTAGGAAATAATGATTTTAAGTATTCAGCTAAAACTAATGTATATCTATTGATAATGCAGTAACATTGTATCAGCAACTTGACTTATTTTAATTTGCAATTTCACATCAGAATGCAGTTCCTTGACATGTTTATTTCAGTTCACTAAAGGATCTAGCACCAGATGTGAATGGGATTGCTAAGAATTCATAATTTTGTGATCCACATAAATAGAAGCAATGAAGTTTTTCTTCTGAACATTTTGAGATGTAAAAATTAGGCTCTGTTCTCCTTTTTCTTCCACCTTTGGGTTTTTATTTTAATTTTTCTTGCTACTTTTGGTTCCTTAGCAGCATACTTGGTCGTGACCATTTTGGAGTTGGAATTCATTATGGGATGATTTTAACAGTCATGCTTCTGATTTGAACTATCCCATCTACCAAAGAGGTTCTCCCTAGCCTTAAATGCATGGTTCATATGACATATCCAAACACAAGCAAGGAACCACATATACTAAGGTTGCAAAGATGTTAAAAAAGATAGACATGATACATAGGATATTCCATCATTCTTTAGCTTCTTATTATACCCAAACCAAATTCCAATGAATAGCATGAAATGGTAATGTGGGTGCACTTATTAGGCTAAGCCATTCAATAATCTCTTAGTAATCCAACCCAAGTCATGGTTCTTTTGTGAATAGGTTGTGTAGGGTCTCTGCTTCCTTTTGCCAAGCATTGGATGTCTTCTTAATCTAATTAAATGTCATCCCACTGCTACTGCTCAACAAAATGTCATCTCCATACGCTATCTATGACTTCAACCACAACTTGAAAATTCAAATATTATGCTAGCATCCACAGCTATAGGTTAGAATCATCTCCATTTGTTTTTCCTAATTTAGCTTCTGCTTGACGTAACCTTGGGTGAAGTGGTTTATAGTTTTATTTTCTTTGATTGAATGACCTTGGATCTCCATTTTGTAGAAAAATTAATGTGAAGTTAAGGAAATTTTTAGTGAAGTGTCAGTGCAGGCATACGAATTTCATAGTTAGAGGGTTTATGCTAGATTTGGTTGTTTTTTCTATTAATGCAAGTGATTTTCAGATCAGATGGCTTTCAGGAATTCTCCAAACATTGAAATTTTAGGGGTTTAGGGTTGAGATATTTGGCATGAAGGTTTGTATCAAGAGTTATGGACAAAACAATTAAGGTTTTATACAACATAAAACATAGGATAAACAAATGTATAGTAAATGTCTTTTGTTTACTAAGACTACCCAATTAACCTTTCATAATGCACTATCATTTGAAAAAACTTCCTCTGAATTTTTCCCTTTAGAATGACATTATAGTACCCTGTCACTTTTCATAACTATGCACTATCCTTTCAACCATTCCTTCACCTACATTTCTTGATAGGTCTATGTTATAGATTCCTCATAGACCACATTAGCTAAGAGGCTGCTACAATTGTAGCCTTAGATAAATTGTACTCAGATACAAATCCTGCACTCATTGATTTCATACTAACTGGGAATCCCTTGATGAAGAATTAAGGTTGACCATCATAAGTAAAGGCTTCTCCTGTATGCTTCTTGTATCTACATAGGCATGAGTCTCAAAACAATAATATCACTACTAAAATCATCCTATCTATAGGGAATACATATCCCCATCCTCTTCCTACATTATCTTATTTTTACAGCAACACTATGATTGCAAACTTCCTCAAAAGTGCTCTGTAAATACAATGTATCCTCTTCACTAAATACTCCACCATGCATAGATAAAATGCAAGGGTTAATCACAATATTTTCAATGTTAATTGTAGTAAGGTCTTTTGACAAGGGCTTTGGATATTGACGGTAAAAATCATCAAAAAAAGGTAGTCGTCTTCTTTAGTTATACACAAAACTTGCAGAGAACTCTAATGCTTGACAATAATAAGAATATTGATAAGGATTTAAGATTTCACAGGGCCCTTTAATGATTGTTTAGGTCTTTTGGAATGTATGATAATTTCAAATAATGTCTCAAAACTATTCAACTATAACACTTTCATTGCATATTAATTTGTAGGCATCTATGTTTTATTCATTTACTTTAGAATCTCTACAAATTTTTTACTTCCAAACCATTGGACTGCTTTGCTGCATTATAAGATTTTGCATCAGGATTTACAGGCCACCATTCCAGGAAGTCATGGAGTCTCACTCATTCTACATATTTTTTATCACTTTAAGTAGAATGTTGTTATTTTGTTGGTAAATAATTCCAATCCACACTGCTTGCATCTATGGTGTTAGGATATTTGGCTACATCTACATGGTTTATTTCATGAGGTTCTCACTTCTTTCCTTGTTTCAAAGCCCATATTAGCACCAAGTGTTGTACCCTAGAGATGAAGGGTACACTATGGGATTAAAAGTGAATTTAACACCCACTGGTTTCCTTATATTCATTAAAGAATAGAAAAAAGTTATACTATGTAATTGCAAACATTAACAGAAATCATAAAAGTTGATTCAATTATTCTAGGACTTGTTCTTTATTAAATAATAATAACGGGGTTTTATTTCAGAACATTAGAGTCAGGTTTTTAAAAAATTATTTATTTCTCAATATGTCATTTTTGGGTTTTCTCTTCTAAGTACAAACTACTAAAAATTCAAGTATGTAAACAATATATA